>CM055118.1:576254883-576427326 GCA_029206835.1 Rana muscosa
GGTTCAGAAGCTGATATTTCTTGCACAGAGCCCTTGAAATGATTGTAAACATTGGATTATTATAAAAAAAATGTTTATAAACAACAAGTTTGTTATACTTACCTGCTCTGTGTAATGGTTTTGCACAGAGCAGCCCTGTTCCTCCTCTTCTGGGGTCCCCCGCTGGCATTACTGACTCCTCCTGCCTTCAGGGTGCTCCTAACGCGATCCGCAAAGTATAGTACTGAGTGCTCATATAGCAAGGTAAAATAAAAATCTGCCTTTTTAGAATCACTTACTTCCTTCTCCTGCCCAGGACTACATGTCCCATGAAGCATTGCTCTTCACACATTTACAAGTTCCCAGGCACTTACTAACCTGTATGAACGGTGTACTCAAATGTATGTGTGATGCACGGTGTATTCTGACATGCATAAATAGTGAGTTATGTTTGTTGCACTGTGTATACTGATATGTATGCAGGGTGGATTAAATTCGATGATTTTTCTAAAAGAAAAAAAAAACAGATTTTTATTTTTTTAAATCAAATTAGATTTGTACTCCAAAAGCATTTTATTAAAATAAATCTAAAGTTTTCTATTTTAAGATACATTAATAATTTAGTTTATTCAGCATGAAATGGAGCTTAGTTATGTAGCATGAGGCTGTATATTCTGCAATATTTTCATTTTTGATAAATGAATTCAATGAATCCAAGCTCTGCAAGCTGAGATAACATGCACTGCATTGATGCATTAACACAATTTCACAGTAATTTCACAGTAACCATGAGATAAAACCTGAGTTCAGGAAGATTCCTTTATCCCATTGCTTTGCAAATTTATGTACATTACAAACTGTATGATTGTTTGAAGAGAAATGCATCTGTACCCGGCTCTAAGTGCTAGGAGGAAGGGCAAGCAGTAAAAAATTAAAGTGAAACCTTCTAAGCAGCTTATAAACTATGTGATCTTTCTGCACATAGCTTGAAGTTCTTTATTCCTCCCTTGAGGAGCAAAATGGCAGCAGACCATAAAAGTGACCCAGTTTGAGGGCATCCAATCCTCTGTTGCTGCCACGTCCCTCACCTTGTTGTGTCACTGCCGCATCACCAGCCATCCCATTAAAGTGAATGGGACTGTCGGTGAGTCAACAGCGGGTCAGAGGAGGAGCCGCTGCGGGACAGACAGCCTTTTTACTGGTGACTTAAATCAAATCCACCCTGCATGTTTGGATGGTGTACTGAGCTGTATGTGTGCTGCGCTGTATTTTCTGATATGTAAAAAAATAAGGCATTCTGTTTGCAGGCCAACTAATCGGCTGACCAACTAATCAATTATCAAAATAGTTGACAACCGACCGGTAGAGAGGATTGGGAGCCAAGCTCCACTCTTATAGTGAAGTTGAGCACATCAAATAACTTCAGCTGAAGATCTACTGATCATTTTGATATGGTTATTAATGACTGTAACTGATGCTCATGCTTTAAAGCGGAGTTCCACCCAAATTTGGAACTTCCGCTTTATCTACTCCTCGCCCCCTTACATGCCACATTTGGCATGTCATTTTTTTGGGGGGGGAGTGGGCGCTTCTGTAGGAGTGGGACTTCCTGTCCCACTTCCTCCTTCCGCCCTGGGGTTGCCTAGGCAATACGTCATACCGCCTTGTGGCGGCCCCTCCCTGTAGGCGATCACCTGGGACGTGACAGGTCCCAGGCGACCGCCTGTCCACTCAGAGAGCGCTGCGCCGTTCGCGCATGCGCAGTGAGTGCCTGGCCGTGAAGCCGAAAGCTGTCACGGCCGGGTGCCCACACAATGAATGGAGGCGCCGGCGGAGAAGGGGGGGAGAGGAGCCGAGCTCCGGGCGTCGCGTCGCTGGACAGTGGAACAGGTAAGTGTATGTTTATTAAAAGCCAGCAGCTACACTTTTTGTAGCTGCTGACTTTTAATAAACATAAAAAAAGGCTGGAACTCCCCTTTAAGTGGGACTGTCGGGTTTGCTTTTAGGTAAACCTTTCATAGACACTGCAATGATAACCCATTTCTAGGACCTCTGGCAAGCACCTCCAGCCACATCAGCTGTTGGGTCTATTGTATTTTCCTGCTAACTTTGCAGGCATCCTGCTAGCTGCACTTTATTGTGGTCAGCTGGTTTCATTTTGCAATAGTGAGAGCTGCTAGCCTCAGTACTGCGGCTTACAGGTTAGGCTAACACATCTACTCATTCTTGGAATATATGCAAACCGTCTACAGGGTTCACTCATAGGCTTCAGAATTATCACTAACCCGGAATAAATGGCTGGGATTGTTTTAATAATAAAAAAATAAAAAAAAAACTACAGCTTTAGTCACATCTTTTATCTGTATTGAAGTATGTCCCACCTTCTGCAGGCAACTTAAAGCGGAGTTCCACCAAAAAACTAAAAATTAAAATTCAGTAGCTACAAATACTGCAGCTGCTGACTTTTTTCATATATGGACACTTACCTGTCCTGTGCACCCGTAATGTGGGCACCCGAAGCCGATCTGTCCCTCGGCACTTGGGTGGAGATGCCACCTTCTTCGGTAAGGGAATCAGGAAGTGAAGCCTTGCGGCTTCACTTCCTGGTTGCCTACTGCGCATTCACGAGTCACTCTGCGCGATCCCACTGGTTCCTGCTGTCTTCTGGGACCTGTGTGTCTCCCAGAAGACAGCGGGGGGGGGGGGAGCCCGACGTGGTGTAGGTCGCCACGGATACTGCGGCGACCTATGCCCGGAAGTGGGAGCAAATGTCTGGACAGGTATCTGCCCCCCTCCCCCTGAAAGGTATCAAATGTGACACCGGAGGGGGTGGGGGGAATCCATTTTTGGGTGGAACTCTGCTTTAATCCTAGAGAATACTTCACTGCAGGGATGCCCTGTCCTCTTCCTGTCTCTAAACTTCCTGCCATCTAAACCAATACATACAGTGGATATAAAAAGTCTACACACCCCTGTTAAAATGTCAGGTTTCTGTAATGTTAAATTTTTTTATAAAAATTAGATAATGATAATTAATTTTAGAACTTTTTCCACCTTTTTAATGTGACCTATAAACTGTACAACTCAGTTGAAAAACAAACTGAAATCTTTTAGGTGGAGGGAAGTAAAAAAAATAAAAATAATATGGTTGCATAAGTGTGTACACCACTAAACTAATACTTTGTTGAAGTACCTTTTTGCTTTTACTACATCACTCAGCCTTTTTGGGTATGAGTCTATCAGCATGGCACATCTTGACTTGGCAATATTTGCCCACTCTTCTTTACAAAAACACTCCAAATCTGTCAGATTGTGAGGGCATCTCCTGTGCACAGCCCTCTTCAGATCACCCCACAGATTTTCAATCTGATTCAGGTCTGGACTCTGGCTGGGCCATTCCAAAACTTTAATCTTCTTTTGGTGAAGCCATTCCTTTGTTGGTTTGGATGTGTGCTTTGGGTCGTTGTCATGCTGAAAGATGAAGTTCTTCTTCATGTTCAGCATTCTAGCAGAAGCCTGAAGGTTTTGTGCCAATATTGACTGGTATTTGGAACGGTTCATAATTCCCTCTACCTTGACTAAGGCCCCTGTTCCAGCTGAAGAAAAACAGCCCCAAAGCATGATACTGCCACCACCACCATGCTTCACGGTGGGTATGGTGTTCTTTTGGTGATGTGGTGTTTTTGCACCAAAAATATATTTTGGAATTATGGCCAAAAAGTTCAGCATTGGTTTCATCAGACCATAACACATTTTCCCAAATGGGACATGGGTGGCGCATCATGATGGGTGGGCATTGGCTATCCACACATCAATCAAGGATGCTAAGGTTAGGGAGGGGGACGTGCTGTGCGTGCCCAGACAAGGAGGAGATGGAATCGTGGGGACCCCTATGGGTATCGTGTATATATATATGTATCATCTGAGCCCTTGCATCTCCATCCCGGGGGGAATACCTTTTGTATAACATGTTAAATGAACTTGTATTGTTGTAATATAATTATTAAATGTTTGTTATTCTATTTAGATGGCATTTATAGAAAGCCTATATTGATAGCTCCTGATGAAGAAGACCTTGTCTGAGAAACGCGTTGAGCTGTAAAGACTACTATACGCAATCATTGCAAATATCGATCAACTGGTTTTATACAATTGTATTTTATTGTAGTTTGTTGTCATATGGACTGAATATTGTCAAATTTTATCCAAATTTAAATAAATGTTATTTTTTTTACCAAATTGCTGTTTCTTTAAAAGTCCCATGCCTACACTATTAATATAGTTTCGATACATCAAATTTAGGGATGTGGTACAGAAATGTAATAATTGTCGGATCGGAATGATTCTTTTGTCTTTTTTTATTAATATGCGTGACCTAGATGATGGGAAGGACATTGAAATTAACAAAATAAAAGTCTGGAATGTATCCATGCCTATTTTTTGGTGTGGCCACATCTTGGTTGTTCATGTAGAGTTTGAGAAGAGCGGGAATAATGTATATAATTCACATACATCTATGAATCTGGTCTCCTGTATCATCCATGCTTGGTGGAAACTGATATCCTTTACATACAGAGCAAAAGTTGACGTTGTTTACGTAATATTCGTACAGTATATAGTCTGAAAGGAGATATCTATCTTGTCGGCCCATAAGGTTATAGTCCAAACATACCTCCCAAGTACAGCCTGAAAACAGATACAGTGGAGCTGAATAGTTTTTTTGTTTTTTCTTGGGTGTTCTAGTAACTTTTAAAATATTATATTATCATGCATACAACATTTTTTTTTATCATCCCCTTAATGCCGTGTACACACGATCGGAAATGCCTACAAGAAAAGTCTGATGTGCGCTTTTTGTCGGAAATTCCGACCGTGTGTAGGCTCCATCTGACTTTTTCTGTCGGAATTTCCGCCAACAAAAGATTGAGAGCAGGTTCTCTATTTTTCCGACGGAAAAAGTTTCTATCGGAAAATCCGCTCGTCTGTATGCAATTCCGACGCGCAAAAAAAACACGCATGTTTAGAATCAAGCAGAAGAGCCGAACTGCCTATTGAATTTCATTGATCTCGGCTCGTCGTACGTCACCGCGTTCTTGACGGTTGGAATTTCCGACAAGATTTGTGTGACCGTGTGTATGCAACACAAGTTTGAGCCAACATTCCGTCAGAAAAAATCCACGGTTTTCTTGTCGGAATTTTAGATCGCGTGTACGTGGTATTAGGCCGCTTTCACACTGGGGCGCGGGTGGCGTCGGCGGTAAAGCGCCGCTATTTTTAGTCAAGTCCACCTAATGGTGCATCTAGCGCTTTTAACCCCCACTAGTAGAGGAAAAAGGGTTAAAACCACCCGCAAAGCACCGCTGCAGCGGCGCTTTGCTGGCGGTTGAGCCGTGGTGCCCATTCATTTTAATGGGCAAGAGCAGTGGAGGAGCGGTGAACACAAAGATGCTGCTTGCAGGACATTTTTTTAACGTCCTGCCAGCGCACTGCTCCAGTGTGAAAGCCCTCGGTAAGTGAAAGGAGCCACTCTTTTAGAGCGCTTTGCAGGCACTATTTTTAGTGTCAATGCGCCTCAGTGTGAAAGGGGTCTAAATCTTTGAACCCTCCAATTACCCTAAGGCCCCTTTCACACTGAGGAGTTTTTCAGGCGTTTTGCGCTAAAAATAGCGCATAAATAACGCCTGAAAAAATCCTGCCCCAGTATGCTCAATGTGAAAGCCTGAGGGCTTTCACACTGAGGCGATGCGCTGGCGAGAGGAGAAAAAAATCTCCTGCAAGCCGCATCTTTGGAGCGGTGAAGGAGCGGTGTGTATACCACTCCTTTACCACTCCTTCCCATTGAAATCAATGGGACACCACGGTAATACTACCCTTTTTCGGCCGCTAGCGGGGGCTAAAACCGCACTGCTAGCGGCCGAATATCGCGGTAAATACGACGGTATAGCGGCGCTAAAAATCGCGCCGCTATACCGCACCTGCCCGCCCCAGTGTGAAAGGGGCCTTAAGCCTAGTACACACAAGCCAAATGTCGGGTGGCATCAGCAAGTTCAATAGAAACCAGACGATATTCGGGCCGTGTGTGCAGCAGCCAGTCCGACAGAAGCCACCCGTTTGGGTAGAACGAAAAAAAAAGAACTAGCGGTGTGTACTAGGCTTTACACGTTTCAAAAACACAAAAAAAGTGGTAAAATAAATTTTTCGGAAGCAATGGGTACAGTGGACTCCCTTGTGTAGTTAGTCAAGTGATTTCTGCTGGGGTGGGGTGTCCTCATTCAGGAGAGCCTGACGACCCCTAGTCACTGGTCATAAATGACCATCAATGGAGAGAATGGACATCAAAACTGAAGCAGATGGCATCTGCAGCAGCTGTGCATGGCAACCAATCGGCTTCAACCTTCAGCTTGTTCCGTAAAACTTTAAAAATGAAAGCTAGAAGCTGATTGGTTACCATGCTGCAGATTCTGGTTGCTCCGGTTATGACAAATTTCCCCTCTGCGCGTGGGAGAAAAATATAAAGTTTTAGTTGATATGACTAAAGAAGTGCTCTGAGCATGATACTGTAACCACATCTGGTACTTAAAGGATGACTGTGCTTTTCTAAACCTTTAAATCAAATGTATCCTGGAATGTTCCCACTGACTTCCTCTTCAGTTGTGACTGAAGACCGCATATTGCTTTAACATAATATAGATTAATGCACAGCCTGCAAAACGTTTGCTCCACCCTGCATTGTTTTGCCCATGGACACTGGATTCATGTTCCACAACACATATAAATCAGGGGCTGGCTCAGCCTGCCAGGCTCCATCTATAGCTAACATAGGGACAATTAGAGGTATAAGACAAGCCATTTAACAATCAGGCGTGCTTATAATGGTAAAAAAAATAATGTATTATTAATTTATGTAAAACTTTTTTTTTTTTTTTTCAAAATGGGAGGGGAGGGGGGAGAATGTTGCTGTAACTGCTTATAAAGTGTTAGCTGGAGTTTGGGTTTTATTCTTTAGTCAAGTCCACCTAATGGTGCATCTAACACTACCCTCTCCCCAGATTGACAGTGCAGCTGTCAAAGGTGCCTCCGTTGTTCCTCCATCCAGAGTGGAGGCACCCTAAGGCAGGGAGTGTGTTCTTGACCAAATCACCAGGAAAAAAGCCTTAAAACGGAGTTCCGCCAAAAAATATAAAAATTAAATTCAGCAGCTACAAATACTGCAGCTGCTGACTTTTAATATCTGGACACTTACCTGTCCAGGGCACCTCAGCTCTCAGGTGGAGGCGCCGCCATCTTTGGTAAGGGAATCAGGAAGTGAAGCCTTGCGGCTTCACTTCCTGGTTCCCTACTGCGCATGCGCGAGTCACGCTGTGCGATCCCACTGGTCCCTGCTGTCTTCTGGGACCTGTGTGTCTTCCAGAAGACAGCAGGGGGGGTAGGTGCTGGAAGTGGCATAGGTCACCGCGGTGATCTATACCCGGAAGTGGGAGCAAATACCTGTATTGGACAGGTATCTGCTCCCTCCTCCCTCCTGAAAGGTGCCAAATGTGACACCAGAGGGTGGAGGATTCCAAAAAGTAGAAGTTCCATTTTTGGGTGAAACTCGGCTTTAAAGAAAACAAATGCAGCCATCACGTTTAAGAATTGGTAAGCTGCAGCATAATACATTTTTGGGTTTAATACCGCTTTAGGTGGTGCTCTATTGTGTTTTATAGATGTGTGACATTTTTTTTTTTAAACAGCCAGGCTATAGCCATACCCATAATTTGTGAATGGACTTCTAAATTGTTCTGATGAATTCATTGTATCCGTTTTTTCCTGGGGTACATGTATTGGTGGTTAAAAAAACTGTACCCTACCAGGCTGTCTTCCATTAGACGCTGTACTAGAAAAATGGAGGGACTGTGACAGTGATATCTTTATTTCAGGCAAATTCCTAAATATGCAATTCAGATATATACAGAATGTGAACAGTTTATCTGCCAAAGGATTAATACATTTCTTAATAAGATGGTTTGTCCCAGGCGCCCCTGCCAGGCAGCACAGCCTTAAGCTGGGTACATAGTCCAAATATCGGCCGGTCCAGCAGAAACTGGCCAACATTTGACCTATGTGTTTGACAGAACCTGGTCTCATGACTGTCTTATGTCAAACGGTCTTGCTGGAAAACCAGCAGGCGATCAGCGCTGGCAACCGATGGCTGTGGGCGCCGATCAGTATGTTCTGGCTGGCTGGGGCACAAAGGCATAGCGGGGGGAGATCGCAGCACCAACATTTCTTGTGATAGTATGGCGACCTTCTTCATTCCTTTTTTTTTTTTTTTTATCGTTCAGCCTTCTGGGTTGAACAAAAAAAAAAACTTGTGTATCTAGCCTTTGTTTCGACTTTCAAATGTGGTCAAGGTCACATACCTTGTATGAAGCATGCGGATTGAAGGCAAGAATGAGCTAGTATGTCAGATATAGTAAATTTATTAAATGTTGTACAGTAAAATACATAAGACACCGCAGTACATATTCCATCACCCAACATAATTAGTTAGTTCATATATTGACATTAGTTCATAAAATAATTGAGTAAAACAGTGAAAACATGAGGTGGAACTACATGATTGAATATAGTTTTGGCATCTGAAGCTCGACACGTTTCGCGGCTGTCATGCCACTCATCAGGAGCTGATAGATAATAGATGTCTATAAAACAAGAACATTATACCAAATAATAAGTTAGGCTTATTATAAAAAAGAGAAAGGGGGAGAAAAATATGCACTTAAGCCAACAGCCCATACTTACAGGTTGGGTGATGGTGTGGGCACGCCAGAGGGCATGCAGGCGGCTGGGGACATTATCCGACACGGGACCTGAGGTGGCATAGCAGGTGGCACAGCATGGAGGCAAGTAACATATGAACTATATGAACTAACTAAATATGTTGGGTGATGGAATATGTACTACGGTCTTATGTATTTTACTGTACAACATTTAATAAATTTACTATATCTGACACACTAGCTCATTCTTGCCTTCAATCCGCATGCTTCATATAAAGTCCCGACCCATTTCTGTCTTCGTACTTACAGGGATGGAGGCTTATTGACTTAATTGTCTCAGTCCTCAATTAAAGTCCCAACCTTTCTCTTTCCAGTGAAGGTCACATACCTAGCCTGCTGAACAGTAAGGCTCCATGTACACAGAAGCTCAAAAACGGTTGTTTTTAAAGCAGCAGAAAAAGCTAGCTTTTATCAGCATTTTTTTTACTAGCATTTTTCAGTGTAGCATTTTTTAGCTTTTTTTTTTTTCAATGGATCAAAAAACGCTAAAAAACGCTCGTGACCAGCGTTTTTGAGCGTTTTGCGTTTTTTTTTCTGCCGAAAAACGGCACTTTGAACGTTCAGAAAAAAGCCCATTAACTCCACTGCTCATTAAAGCTAAAAAATGTTATGTGTACATGAACGCATAGGCTAACATAGAGTGCAGTTAATGGGCTTTTAAAAAAAAACGCCAATAAACTGCAGTTTATCAGCTTCTGTGTACATGGAGCCTAACACACCAGTGAGTTAGCCCACGTATGAGCCCTATTAGCACCTATACGTTGGAGCTTGATTGGGTTCATTTACATGTGCAGCCAGGGGGGTGAGGGCTAAAGGAATGCAGTAACTGCCGCTAAAATGTATTGCATGTTGCATTAGGTGGCATAACTGCCGCCAAATATAACCCATGCAAGTCTATGGAGATGCACCACAATGCGTTTGCGGTGCAGCAGTTACAGGGCTAAATCGGGAGGTGAAGAGGCAATATGTTGCCTGTCAAATGCCTCTGAAAAGTGATTCACCATAGATCACTGTTCAGAGGGGTTGCAAGGCCTGCCGCACATGTGAGCGAGCCATGGCATTGCTGCTTCTGTGTCTCTGCAGTTGTCATTGTCTAAAAAGTTTCATACTGATTTATTTATTTATTTTACTTTTTCAAACTACATAGCATAGAGGTTTTCTCTTGTTTCCTCCCAGATTGTGATGTAAGGTGTGCAGTGAGTTGCTGGGAATAGCAGTGTGTTATGTAAGGTGTTCTCTGCCTGTTTTGTATATCACACATACTGTATAATTATGTGTGCAGTACATACAACTTAATAAATTCATACGAACCTTGTGTTCTTATACAGCAATTTGCCTCCTTTATTATGCAATCAAAGCATCACACCTTTCATACTGTTGACACAAAGTCCTATATGATGGCCTATGTAGTACAAAATATCACGTGGGTCCACGCCTCTCGCCCCCTTCCCCTTTTTTTTATTATTGCGCCAATCCTTCTTAATTTCTTACTGTTCTGTAAGCCTGATCTGTATTAGAAGGCATAGTTGGGTAGGCTGCCAAGTGTGGCCCGCGTTGTGCCTCTCTAGACTTCAGGCTCCTTTCAGCAGTACCTCATCAGACACGGGCGATAAGCATATGTTCAGAGCACAGAGGATTGCAAGTCTATTCTAACACCTTTGTTAATCAAATACAGCTTCACAGTCTGTAATTGAGGTGTAATGCTGCAAATTTGTGTTGACACAGGCAGCTTTGAAGTTTTGAGCAACTCTTGCCATTTTGTAGTTTGTTACATTTAGCTGGACTAAACCCAAAAGAGAAAACCTTTATTATATTGCAGTCTGTTTTTTTTTCAACAGAGCAAGCTGTCCTGCAAATGTTGGACCTCCTGTTTTATCTAACCTTGATACGAAAAGAAAAAGGCTATTGCTGTAACTGCTTATAAAGCGTTAGCTGGAGTTTAGCTTAAATTTGTTAGTGTATCTAAATCTGCTAGTACATCTAAGGCTTGGTTCACACTACTGCGACCTGAAAGTTGTGACTTTGCCAGGTGACTTGCTGGCAACTTGATGTGACTTGAGAGAACTACTTTGATGTAACTTTTGAAGCGACTTTCAAGGAATGCCTGGATAATCTTCCTGTAATGTGGGATCCAAATCACATTAATATAGATGGGATCCGACTTGGAGGCGGCTCCCATTGTAGTCTATGGCAGGAATTAGCGGACCTCCAGCTGTTGCAGAACTACAAGTCCCATGAGGCATAGCAAGACTCTGACGGCCACAAGCATGACACCCAGAGGCAGAGGCATGATGGGACTTGTAGTTTTGCAACAGCTGGAGGTCCACTAATTGCATATCCCTGAGCTATGGGCACAAGTCGGATAGAAGTCACCTTGAAGTAGTACAGGAACCTTTTCTAAAGTAAGAGCGACTTCAGTAGTGCTAATTAAGACAGCTCTCATCGACTAACACGGGATTTCACATTAGACATGTGCACTGCCGAAAAATTAGTTGTTTTCGTTTCATTCGGTTTTTTGCTTTTTTCGGAAATTCAGAATTCCTGAATTCGGAATTTCCGAATTATCGAAAAAAGCAAACAAACTAATGAAACGAGAAAAAATAATTTTCGAATTTCCGAAATTCGGAAATTCTAAAAATTCGGAAATTCGGAAATTCAACTTTCCAAATTTCCCATTTTCGAATTTTAGATTTTCAGATTTTGCAATTTCGAATTTTTGAATTTTCTAAATTCCGAAATTCAAATTTCCAAAATGCCGAAATTCAGAAATTCGAAAATTCGGAAATTGAAAAATTCGGGAATTTCTCAAAATTAGTTAAAAACGAATTTTGAAACAAAACTAATTGCACATGTCATGTGACTTGGGTGTTCTCACAAGTCAGATCTCAAGTCATGGCAGTGTGAACCGTGTCAAACACTCCCTTCCCCCCCAGACTGACAATGCTGCTACCCAAAGGTGCCCCTGTGTGCCTTCATCCAGGGTGGGGGTAACCTAATACAGAAGGTATATTACGGTCCAGATCACCAGGTGAACCCCACCCCACCAAAAATTGGTTTTGGGTTTAGTACTTTCTAAAATGTGACGAACTACTACTAGCCATAAGAAGAATATTTTATTTCAAATATAGGGACTTTTATTGTGGCACTGCGAATACACATAAATTACAAATGATTTTTATAAAAATCAGTACAAAATGTATTAAAGAAAAAAATAAAAAGAAAAAAACATACTTATCTTAAGTTCACTTTTTTAGAAAAATTAAAAGGTAAATTACCACCCTACCCTCCAGCAGCAACAAGGAATGCTAGAAAAGCTCTCCCCCAAGAAAATAGGCTAAAAATAATAGTAAATAAAAAAAAATAAAAAAAATATATTTTTAAATCTACCTGAATGTAAATAAAATAGTTTGGTGGTGACTTTACAGGCCATAGCAATCTCAACTTCTACTTGACTATACATATCAAAATGCAGAGACATGGGTCATCTGAGGTTATGGTGACACCTTTCATACCTCCCAGCTTTCTGAGATCAGAAAGAGTGACACCTTTTAGCACAAAGTATCTAGGTAAAGGACATATCCCCCGCCACACTCCCAGATGCATAGACCTCTAATAATAAGCAATTTTGTATTATTTATCCATTTAAATTCTTTTTACATTTATATTGGCTTTCAAAGTAATGTTTGCAAAAATGTTAGATGATTAGTGCAGCACAACACTACTGCAAATGATACGTTTCTATAGAGGTTGGTACATTAAACCAAACAGAGGGATAAATGAGAAGGGAAGAGGGATTTGGTTCAACAAAGGGAAAGAAACGCACGTATACTAAGTTATACTAAGTTGCATTTAGCTGGCCAAAGTGGATGAATTTCAGTTTGCTAACGCGCACAGCGATTTTTTTTTTTTTTTGATTTTTTTTTTTCCCACCTTTTTTGATCTTGTTTTGCCATTTGATGTCCTCTAGCCACTTCCTGTGAACATGCACTTGCTCCACCAGTGTCTGTATGTCACTACATAGGGCAGGCTTCCTGACAGTGGTGGACCATAGCTACGTAATGAGTGTTACTACAGCCGGACTGGAGAGCAATAGGAAGACAGGGCGTGGTCACTTGGAATGCTTGAATAAGGCCGTCACCACTGTGTATATTTAAGAAGATTGAGGCTGATTTTTAAAATTGCATCAACACTAAAGCTTAAAGCGGAGCTAAACTTCCTTTCCTTCAATGGCCTCTGTCCCTTGTCTGCATCTTCATCTGGGTGCCTGTCTTTGGCCATCTTCATTGGCTGGCCCAGGATGACGTCACTCCTGTGCATGCGCAGGGGTCAGTAGTCCCAGAGCACAGGGGCCGTGCCTGTGATGCACAACCTAGTTTACATGCTGGAGAACGCTGTGAGCAGGCAGGTAGGTGTATTCTATTGCAGAAGAGACGTTGTCAGAGATGTTTCTTCTGCAATAAAGTGCCTACTTACTCGCAGTTTGTGACAGCGGAACTTTTTAAAAAGTGGTTCTAAAAGCTCAAAGTTTTCTTTTGCCTTCATGCATGAAGGTAAAATACCTTCTGTGTGTAGCAGCCCCACCCCCCCAATACTTACCTGAGCCCCATCATGATCCAGTGATGTGCACCAGAGCCATGGCTCTCCGGGGACTCTCTCTCCTCATTGGCTGAGGCCAATGGCTCCAGCTGCGGTCAATCACAGCCAATGAGAAGAGAGGAGGTGAGGCCCAGCCGTGGTTCTGTGTCTGAATGAACACGCAGAGCAGTGGTTCGGGAGTGGCCTGCTTGCCCCCTCCTGGCGGAAGTCTGGAATCACATTTATATATACGTGATTCGGCACACAGCTGCCACTCTGTAGCAGTAAAACTGCTATTGGGCGGTCGCTAAGTGGTTAAATAACATCAGTTAAGACATTTTGACCATTTCACTTTATAATTCAGGTTACGTGATGAACTTATTCACTAAACCAGGTTTACTTGATAAACTAGAATGTCTGTTTGCCATTAAATAATCTTAGCGTGTGCTTTATATAGTAACATGCAAGGGAAGTTTTATTACAAGGTTCGATTGATTCAAATTATAAGCGTGTGTATGCCATAAGTTTGAGACCGCTGTGGAAGCAGAGAATCAATTTAGTAGTTGCCGCTATTACAATGCTGCTGTGGTGAGGACCATCTAAGCTTCAGTTCAGCTTGGGTACCTTGTATGCAGTAGCAGGCTTAGTTGTTGTGTACTGTGCTTCTTCCCTTTTTTTTTTTTTTCTGGGTTTCTTCAATACTTCATGAGCATTTGGGCAAAAACCACACAGGGCCATGATCCAAAATCCAGGCATTAAGAGCCCTTAGGCCCCTTTCACACGAGAGGTCAAATCGGGTCCAGCTGCCGGTTTTTCAGCCATTCTCCTCCTATGGAGCACCAGATGTAAACAGACTTGTGTTCGTTTACACCTGGCTACATTTGTGATCTGGCAAAAAAAAAAAAAAAAGAAGGGGATCCTTTTCCCTCCATTTGATCGGAGAGCAGTTGGGTGTAATCTGACAGCTGGGTCCATTTACATCTGTCTGCCCATAGAGCATAGCGGGCTGTGTCCGTGTCCGCTCTACATAAGCAGAGCCACCACGGACCTTTCATCCAGCCGCTCCACTCCGCAAAGGGATCAGTGGACAGATCTTCTGCTGAGCAAAACCGACCCTTGTAAAATGAGCCATGTGTGTGGTGTTTTTTTTTTAATTAGATTTTAAAGCGGAGTTCCACCCAAAAAAACAACTTTGCATAAATCAACAGCATTATGCATCAGCTAAAACATTTGGATTTTTTTTTCTCACCCCTTCAGCACTGTTGCTATGTGGTCCTTTGTATTCTGCCACTTCCTCTCTGTGGCGCCAGACGTCATTTCCCCTCGGCGCTCGTGCTCGCTGGTGCTCCTGGGAGATGTTTGTCATCATTTCCCAGGAGTCAGTGGGCAGCACCGAGGGCTGGAATTGCGTTACTTCAAAATCGGAAGTGATGCAGCAAAATGCGTTCTTCTTCGTTGCCATCACAACGGGGCAGGCACTTCCGACGACAACGCCTGTTGTGATGGCAACATCTGAAGTGTACGGCGCTGCAAGCCGTAGATCATGCGCGAGAACGGGCGGTGCATGCTGGTCGCTCAGCTGCAGATTGTGCTTGTGGGCTTCACATGCCCACAAGCAATATGGAAAATGGGCAACCTAGCAGCGATCATTACGTAAAACGTGAGTAATATAAATAAGATTAATAAAGAAACGATATTCATGGAAAAAAAATAAAAAATTAAACAGTTGGAACTTCGCTTTAAGTCTTTATTTTTGGAGTCCTGCAACCGAATACAGAGCTAATAGTGTGGTCTTCAATAGTCAACACAAATATTGTATTTCAAAGTTGTTATGTTTTAGTTATATTGGAGTTTAACTGGTGTGTTCAAGAGTTTTCCAGAACAAGGCAAGAAGTTGCAGATCTGGGGATTTGGCATCTTTTTGGGGAGATTGTACGGTGGGTTCTTGTACTAGTGTTTGGCCTTTTTTGCCTTGGGCACCAAACCACCTTGTCCCGGCACTGGTGATGGGTCCACTCTCAAAAAGAGAGGATAGTTTTTCTTCCAATTTTATTAATTCTATTCCTAATCATTGAAAGATTTGGGCCTCCATTAAACTTTTTGCAACTCTTTCCAGTTGCATTTAACTTCAACTTCTTCTGGGATCCTGGTACCCGCTTTTTTGATTTTAATATAATGGTCCACTTTTTCTTTTTTTTTTTTTTAATCAATAGGTAAGCTTTGTTGTTTAATAATGTGGTTCAAAATAATTTGTGTTTTTAGGTCATAAAAAAGGAAATGGAGGCACTCTGTTTTGTATAAAATGGTTTTGTGCGATTTTATTTTTATTTTTTTTCTTGATCAGTGTGCCTAGAGCTGCACGATTCTGGATAAAATGAGAATCGCCGACTCGGAGGACTGGGAGGATGTATGGGACTTCCCATTTAAAATACTGGTTTCCCTGAGAGATCGCATCATTCTGTACAAGATTGTCCATAGAGCATATCTCACTCCCACCCGGGTGCACAGGATGAGGTCTTCCCTCTCCTTGGAGTGCTGGCGTTGTGACCATGCTCCGGGGGACTACATTCATATATTCTGGTCCTGCCTGGGAATTACAGTTTTTTGGTCACAAATCTTTCTGGAGGTGAATGGATTGTTAAGTATCTCTATTGTCCCATCCCCAAGAATATGCCTGTTGGGGCTGGTGGAGGACCTGGTGCCCAGGGTGGCTGAGAGAACCCTGTTGGGTCTCTTGCTGTTCTATGCCAGGAAGTCCATCGACCTATGCTGGAAGCGGAAAGCCCCTCCCTCTGTAGGTCTATGGAAAACACTTGTCAATAATGGGATACCCTTATACAAAGATACCTATATACATAGAGGCTGTCCAAAAAAATATGACAGGGTCTGATCTAAGTGGTTGGCAGAACCCTCCACTGCGGCAGCAGATTAGGAGGCTTCTCTGAATTCTGATAACATCCCTTGAAGTCTTGTTAAACTGACCCTTGCTAGCACGCTAGTTAACTATCATCCTACCCCTGGAGCTTGAGCCAGGCCACCTCATTGATGATGGTTTATTATGGTAGTCGCAAATGCTCTAACATATCTTGCTTCTGTAATGCTACCTTCCGACCCCTGCGCCGGTCCCGCTCATGTTGTAAGCCAGATGTTGGCTGTGCTGTTGTACGTTTGTATTGTCTATGTGTTTATAAAAATAAAATAAAATAGATTAAAAAAAAAAAAAAAATATCGCCTGTACAAGATTGTAGACTATCTGATATCTGCTGGGGAAGATATGCAATCCAGTTACATCAAAGCAGTATGTGCCACTGTGTACTTGTCTAGCCAAAACAGGAATCGGACTTTTTTGTGTTTTTATGAAGATATACTGTAAAATCGGTGTGTGGTCATTTAAGAACATTATTTGGGGGTACTATTTCAAGTGAGATATGTATGAGGGGCATTGATTTTGCTCATTTTAGAGGTAGGCTTATGTTTAGTAGATCTTGCCAATGATTGTTTCACTGTACCTGTCTTTTTAAGTGCAAGCCTATCGGTCAGATCGATTGATTAAAGGCTTTAAAAGAGAAACAGAAATTTAAAAAGCTTACAAAAGTAGCATCATCTCTTAAGGCCCATACACACGGTCGGACTTTTTGCCAACAAACTTTTTTGGAGCAAGTTTTCCCAAAAATCCGACCGTGTGTACGCTCCATCGGACAAACTTTTTTTCGGTTTTCATCGGACAAAAGTTCGCTCTGCAAACGGACAAACTTTTCGGCAACAAAAGTCCAATGGTGCAAAGTCCGACCATGTGTACAGAAATCCATCTGACTTTTGTCCGAAGTACAAATACGCATGCCCAGAACCAATGTTAAAATCAACCAACCATAGCAGAAGTTGACCAAAGGGTGGCGGTAAAGAACATAAAAGAGCAGAAAAACCACGTGATGTTGGGAAAGTTTGCAGAAAAGTCCTGCCGTGTGTATGCTATGGGTGTGCCTGGCCAAATCCCTTCGGACAAAAATCCATGGAAAAGTTTGTTTGAAGTCAGACCGTGTGTACGAGGCTTAACACTGAGAACTGAGCGTTCACATGACTTCTGATCACTCTGTCTTCTCTGAGTGGAGAGTGGTGACTGCTAGTCACTGCTCTCCACTCTGCCCCTCCAATGCTCACTGGAGCGCCGAGCTGGCGGAGCTAGCTGCTGTCAGTCAGGGCAGTTGGGTGGATCCCGACAATATGGTTGGGATACCTCTAGAGCTTGGAGCAGCTCTGTGACTTCAGCTGACTCTGGCTCGCAGGAGAGCAAAAGGAAGTGCGCTTCTGTGACTCGGAAGAGGAGTATGATAAAAAAAAAAGCTTTGTCCATACAGATTTTAAATGCACTTTTTATGTGATCCCTTCAGTCATTCAGTAGTGGGGAAATTTTGAAATCTATATATGTATTAAAGTAACAAATATGTCATGAAATAATGTAAAAGTGTAAATGTTACATCCAATATATTTTTTTTTAATTGTAAACTTCACAGGTCTACATGTATTAGACTGAAAATACTTGTAGCCTGGTCTTTCGCTACCTGATTTTGGGTTATTTGGGGTGAAGGCAACAGTGCCCCTAGTGGTCAATTTATTACATAAGACATGAGAAATCATTACATAAAATAAGCTACAACAGAACGTCTGAGACTGACGGAGCTTTCAGCGTTTTGAATTGCTTGTTGAAATTCCAAGTACTCCATTTTTTATTTATTTTTTAAACGCACATAGAACACTATGATTTGATTTAATTTTTTTTTTTTTCCTTGAGTAAATTTTGATTACATTTTACACAGAATATGCACAGACATATAAAAGGAAGACCGTATCAAGTGAAGTTTTCTTTTATTAGGGCACATAGCAACAGATGACAATACGGTCTAGTTACAATTGTAGAAGATCAAACATTTTGTACAATCGGGCTGTGCGCACAGTGCCATGATCTATCGATAACTTTGACCAGGAATAAAAGAGGGGGGAAAAGGGTGGGGGAGAGGAGAGGAAAAGACAGAAGAGAGAGTAAGAAAGGGAGAGAACGACAGGCGTGCAGCCAACCACTGCAGGAGTTTTTCTATGTAGTTGTAAACTGTATTGCTACTTTTACCATACACTAAAGTATTCTATAGGATTCTCATGGCACCGTTGGTTAGTTGAAGAGACCGCAAAGCAGACAGGTTGCGTTGAGGCCCCATTTGTCAGACATTGAAACTCTGGAACTAGGTCATATGGTAAGGGATAAGTCACTGCTGTTATGAGTCATCAAAGTGCATCTGTGCCCAGACTAACATGTAATAAGATCGCTTTAAAAGAAGCCATTACTTATCTCACTACTTACTTTTAATGTAAAGTTCTGATCCATTAAGCCCAGGTTCACACGGACAGCGGGATTAAATTGCGTAAGTTCAGCTGGCACAATTTCATTCCTGACTTCGGGGGCGATTTCAGAGACATCTGTGCGGGTTTCTGCACAGATGTCTATGGAAATCGCACCCCGAAGTCGCCAAAAGTAGCTACTTTTGGGAATCTGTGCCATGTCAAATCGCATGCCAGATCCTTCCAGGGCTAAAGATCAGTTTTGGAAAGTAGCCAACCCAAAGAAGTCCATTGGGCCAAATTGTGCAGGTATTGATAGATGAAGAATCCTGTGGAGGGATCTAAAGCATGCAGCAGGCCTCAGAGTATGATCTTAACCACCTCAATACTGGGCACTTTCACCCCCTTCCTGCCCAGGCCATTTTTCAGCTTTCAGCGCTGTCACACTTTGAATGACAATTGCCCGGTCATGCAACACTGTACCCAAATGAAATTTATTAATTAATTTTTTTCCCCAGAAATAGAGCTTTCTTTTGGTGGTATATGATCACCTCTGCGGTTTTTATTTATTGCGCTATAAATAAAAATAGAGGGACAAGTTTGAAAAAAAAACCAATATTTTTTACTTTTTACTTTTTGCTATAATAAATATCCATTTTTTTTATTTATTTTTTAAAACAAAATATTTTCCTCAGTTTAGGCTGATACGTATTCTTCTACATATTTTTGGTAAAAAAAATCGCAATAAGCGTATATTGATTGGTTTGCGCAAAAGTTATAGCGTCTACAAAATAGGGGATAGATTTATAGTATTCTTATTATTTATTTTTTATTAGTAATGTTGGCGATCTGCAATTTTTTTATCGTGACTGCGATATTGCGGCGAACACTTTTGACACATTTATGGGACCATTCACATTTATACAGCGATCCGTGCTATAAAAATGCATTGATTGCTGTATAAATATGACTGGCAGGGAAGGGGTTAACACTAGGGGGCGATCAAGGGGTTAATGTGTTCCCTAGGGAGTGATTCTTACTGTGGGGGGGAGGGGACTGACTGGGGGAGGTGACTGATCGGTGTCCCTATGTACAAGGGACACACCATCAGTCTCCTCTCCCTGACAGGACGTGGATCTGTGTGTTTACACACACAGATCCACGGTCCTGCTCAGTTACTGGGCAATCGTGGGTGCCTGGCGGAAATCGCGGTCGCCGGGCACGCGCATCCGGTTCCCAGTGACGCGGTGGAAGGGCAAAGACGTCATATGACGTCCGCCCAGAACGAGAGGCTCATCGTGACGGCGGGCGGTGGGCTAGTAGTTAATGTATATAGTGATGGGGATGGAGAAGGACAAGCTAGACTTACCTGCGGGGGGGGGGGGGGACAAAAGAATAAGGAATCTTTACCACAAAGCAGGGTGGATTTAATTTGTATTAAGTCAATTGAAATCGCTAGTATAAAGGCTTGATTGGAATCAACTCGATTTGTCATCTCTGTCCTGCAGCGGCTCCTCCTCCTCTGACCCGCTGTTTACTCACCGACAGTCCCATTCACTTTAATGGGATGGCTGGTGATGTGGCAGTGACACAACAAGGTGAGGGACGTGGCGGCAGCAGGTGAGCGGATGCCCGCTAACAGGCGCTGCCATGATGGATTTGAAATGACAGGTGCTCCTTAAATGTAAGGACTTATTCTTGCTGGTAGTTAGAATCTCTCTCTCTCTCCTTCTTTTTTTTTTTTTTTTTTTTAACAAGAGATGTGGTTAGAATCTTTAAAAACAGTGGTTCTCAACTCCTGTCCTCAGGAACCACTAACAGGCCAGATTGTGAGTATTAAGCCTCGTACACACGGTTGGACTTCCATCTGACTTTTCCGTGGATTTTTGTCTGAACGGAGTTGGCCGGGCACTCCCATAGCATACACACCACAGGACTTTTCTGCAAACTTTCCCAAAACTTTTTCCAACATCACGTGGTTTTTCTGCTCTTTACCGCCACCCTTTGGTCAACTTCTGCTATTGTTGGTTGATTTTAACATTATTTGTTTTGTCCATCGGACAAAAGTCCTATGGTTTTCTGTACACACGGTCGGACTTTGCTCCATCGGACTTTTGTTGGCCAAACGTTTGTCCGTTTGCAGACCGAACTTTTGTCCGATGAAAACCAAAAAAGTTTGTCCGATGGAGCGTACACACGGTCGGATTTTTTGGCAAACTTGCTCAAAATGAAGTTTGTTGGCAAAAAGTCCGACCGTGTGTACGGGGCTTTACCTTGGTGAGATACAGACTAGAATACTGCTATCACTGAGCAACAAATGATATCGCCTGTGATTTATTTCAGTTATTTTGCAAACCTGGCCTGTTAGTGGATCCTGAGGACAGGAGTTGAGAAACACTGGGCTAAAGAAATATTCCTGAACTTTGTTTTATCTCATGGTTACTGAGAAATTGTGTGAATGCATCAATGCAGGGTATGTTATCTGAGCTTGGATTCATTGAACGAGGTTACCAAAAATATTGCAGAATTTACAGCCTCATGCTACATAACTAAGCTCCATTTCATGCTGAATAAACTAAATTATTAATGTATCTTAAGTGGAAAACCTACCTTTTTTAGATAGATTTTTATTAAAATAAATTTGATTAAAAATTGAAAAAAATCTGATTTAATTATTATTATTATTATTATTATTATTATTATTATTTTTTATTTGTATTTTTTTATTTTTTTAAATAATTGATTTTCATCCACCCTGCCACAAAGTAAAAGCTTTTCTTACCTGTTCAGAGTATTTTAATACTTTTAGTGTGCATGATCTGGTTCACTATAAGATAATGGGCAGCTTTTAGCATAGCTGGGAATAATACTATGCATTATATGAAATAAAGAAACTAGAGCTCCACCTACTGGCTGGATAGAAAACTAATGTGTAATAGTTCATATTTAGATGTCTAAAAAAAATTTTTTTTTTTTTTAGCCCCGGCCACAATAAGAAAATATGTAGACAATTACTATACACGCTCCTTTTTAAAGAAAAAAAAAAAAAATATATATATATATATATATATATATGTATGTATATATATATATATATATATATATATATATATATATATTTATTTATTTATTTTTGTCCACAAATACAAGTTTACCACTGTGTATTGCAGTGGTGGTGGCCAGTCCTGTCCCATTGACTGCAGAGATCATCTTCCAGGTGGAAGTGAAGTTTTGGTGAGACAGCTGGGTGGTAGGCAATCCCAAAATGGCAAAAAGTTGGTATGTTTATGGAGTGATTTGTAGTGATCTCTATTGGATGTAAAATTTCAACTTACTGGCTTATTAAACATTTCTTGCGTGCTTGATGTGATCATCAATTTGTAGGGGGGAAAAAAAATTCTAAAAGTCGCTGTTGCCTATTTTGTGCAAGCCAGGTGCATCAGTTTATGCTTATTTCATAGGAAAAGTCAAGCTATTGCTGTTCCTTTTTCCTGTTTTTTTTTTTCTTTGTTCTAACTTCATGAATATTTGGGCTTGTTTCAAAATGCCACAACTACACCCTCTCTCTCTGTCCACACAAATAAGGCACCCAGGTATGCTTTGGAGTGTGTTTTAAAATACTGCAAACAGTCATGTACCAAATAGTTGTACCGACATGTAACCCTTTGTACAAGGAGAAGGTCATCCCAACTTTGCCATCCTGCACGGTCAGATTTGAAGGAAGATTTATTGCAGAGCTGTAATTAGTATCAGGACTCTGGATTTCTTATATAACTTGCTTAATTTATCCTCAATTGTTTTATCAGTGTGCAGACATGTAATACTGTATTGATCTATGATATAACAGTTGATTTCCTAAAGGCAAACAGGCTGTTCATTTTACAGTGAATTTTCACTTTGCAATGGAATTTTCATTTGGCTTACTTCAGGTTGGATTTGATTTAAATCACTAGTCAAACGGCTTGATTTAAATCTACTCAATTTTAAATCATAATTTTTAAAGAGAAACTGTCCTCTCTGTCCCGCGGCGGCTCCTCCTCTGACCCACTGTTGACTCACCAACAGTCCCATTCACTTTAATGGGAAGGCTGGTGATGCAGCAGTGACACTACAAGGTGAGGAACGTGGCGGCAGCAGGTTGGTGGATGCCCGCTAACAGACGCTGCCATGATGGATTTGAAATGACAGGTGCTCTTTAAATGTAAGGACTGCTGGTAGTTAGTACCTTTTAATATTCGCAAACAAAATGAAGATTTCCTATTTAGAATAATAAACTGTCAGGTTAGTAAAGCAGCGATATCAGAACCGATTTTAGGTTAATCACACAAAATTGAACTACTAATTTTTTTTATTTAACCTAAAACAATAACATCAATGCAGTGCATATGTATTGATCAAAATTCATGGTGTTCAGCAGATGTCCACCTTTTCTAAGACACTTGTATTATGCTATTCTATATATTTTTGGGGTACCCTGGAATATATTTGTAATCTAGAGATAAAATCCATGTCCTTTCTTTTTTTCGGACTTGGGAATGAAGGGGTATGATTACTTTTGAATGCTGCATTGCAGAAATGGTAATTGGAAGCTGAATGACGCGTTATAGCTACACCAGTCCATTGTCTTCTCTATTTTGATGCAAAAGTCCTTGGGGTGGAGCTTACATAGAAAAAGGCGATATGACCAGAGGCGGCTCTTTAATTAGGCAAAATAGGCGGTCGCCTAAGGCCTCACGCTTACAAGGGCCTCGTGGCCACCTAACTTACCCAATGCATTACCCCAGTTTTGAGGGACAGGGGACCTTAACGCTGCTGTGCTCAGGCAGCGTTAAGAGCCCTGACTCGGGAGCGGAGCCACCAGCATCCCTAACAACCAGTGAATATCGGTGACCCCACCCCTTGTGACGTCAATGACCCAGCATGCCCTCAGTCAATGATGTCACAAGGGGGCGGGTTCACCAGGTGACATAACCGGGTGGCCCCTGCCCCTTAGTTATTAACCACTTGTCCCCCGCCCACTGTCAATTGACGGCGGGCGGAGGATACTCTCGCTCTGGGAGGACGTCATATGACGTCCTCCCTTTAAAACGAGCTAGAAGGCGCGCGCCCGCCGCGTTCACAAGGCCCCGGTGCGCGTGCCCAGCGGCCGCGATTGCCGCCGGGCACCCGCTATTGCCCGGGAAACGAGCAGGAAAGTGGATCTCTGTGTGTAAACACAGAGATCCACGTCCTGTGAGGGAGAGGGGACCGATGGTGTGTCCCTTGTACATAGGGACAACCATCGGTCACCTCCCCCAGTCAGTCACCTCCCCCCACAGTAAGAACACATTGAGGGAACATATTTAACCCCTTCCCGCCCCCTAGTGGTTAACCCCTTCCCTGCCAATCACATTTATACAGTAATCAATGCATTTTTATAGCAGGGATCGCTGTATAAACGTGAATGGTCCCAAAAATGTGTCAAAAGTGTCCGATGTGTCCGCCGCAATATCGCAGTCACAATAAAAAATCGCAGATCGCCGCCATTACTAATAAAAAAATAAAAATGCTATAAATCTATCACCTATTTTGTACACGCTATAACTTTTGCGCAAACCAATCAATACGCGCTTATTGCGATTTTTTTTTTTTTACCAAAAATATGTAGAAGAATACGTATCGGCCTAAACTGAGGAAAATTTTATTTAAAAAAAAAAATGGGTATTTATTATAGCAAAAAGTAAAAAATAGTGTTTTTTTTCCAAACTGTACGCTCTTCTTTTGTTTATAGCGCAAAAAATAAAAACCGCAGAGGTGATCAAATTCCACCAAAAGAAAGCTCTATTTGTGGGAAAAAAAGGACACAAATTTCGTTTGGGAGTCACGTCGCACGACCGCGCAATTGTCATTCAAAGTGTGACAGCGCTGAAAGCTGAAAAATGGCTTGGGCAGGAAGGGGGTTTTCGTGCACAGTAGAGAAGTGGTTAAAGAGCAGGATCTGGAGGCCGCCTTGTTAAAGGGGGCTTTTAGATTCCGATAAGCCCCCTGCCCGCAGACCCCCACAACCACCGGCCAGGGTTGTGGGGAAAAGGGCTCCTGTCCTTAAATTATTTTTCCCATCATGGGCGTGAGTGGGGCCCCATGTCAAGTTTTGCCTAAGGCCTCACAAAGCCTAGAGCCGCCTCTGGATATGACAAATCGTCTAAGCGGCCCCTGGGCGGAAGGAGGAAGTGGGACAGGAAGTCCCACTCCTACTGAAGTCCCCACTCCCCCCCCCCAAAAAAAAAATGACATGCCAAATGTGGCATGTAAGGGGGCGAGGAGTGGATTAAGCGGAAGTTCCAAATTTGGGTGGAACTCCGCTTTAAGGCAGTTCTGAAGGCAAAAGGGGGTTAAACCCGGTACTAGCAAGGTGTACCTAATAAAGTGGAGGCGGGTCTTCATACCCCAATAACTGTAGATGGGGTGAGGGTCTTATGTCATCGGGAAAATAGCAGAAAAGTATCCACACAAACTCTCTTGCTTTCTTTGCAGAGTGCTACTTGGGGCCCCTGTACTTCTGTCATTTGTCACAAAGCAAAACCTATTTTCCATTTATTATTGTAGATGAAAAGGGGGGGAGACCTTTATATTGGAGGTGGAGATGCTTGGTGTCAGTGGTTCAGCTTCCATTCTCAGTGATTCTATCAGTCCTGACTGTAGAGTCCCGGGGGGGTTCTAGGCATTCATAATCCACCCATCTGCCTAATGACCATCTATGGCTCCATCATTCACAGTTTTTCTCTGCTTCTTAAGATTAACTATTACTTTATTTTTATCCTTGTACATTCATTATCCTTACACTTTGTGCCATAATTTGATATACTGCAGCATCTTCATTATAAAGTGTCTATAGCTGCTCATATCATTATACAAATGGATATGTTCATTACCAATGTAGCTCTGTATGATCCTAGAGAGCAATGTGATTAATATCGGTGTGCAGATAGTCAGCATCACAGTAAAGAGCTTATTCATCATCGCTATGGAGATTCTATCATCGCGAGCCGCGTCACTGTTGTTACATATTACATATTGGCGGTGATGAAGCCATGGTCAAGACTGATTAGAGTTTGTGTAAATGGAGTCCACTGGGAAAGAGCCCATGGGAATACTGAGAAATTATATTTATGTAGATTTTTACAGTTCAATGCTAATGATAAATGATAGTAAATCTGAAACAATGATATAAAAGATTTTCTTATTTTCTTTCCTGAACTCTCTAGAATGGTATTAGGAATAGGTCTGTACTACATGCTCCATCATTGACCTCATGATGATCTTTCTAGGCATGCTTGTCATTTTCCATTGCTTTCAAGCTGTTTAGCTTACATCAGGGCTCAAAATTTCAAGTCCTAAGCTACTAGCCAGGCCTCCAGGGTTACTTGCCACCAGTTTCCCCGCCCAACACCTACCATGCCCAGCCCATGGACACACCCTCATAAATTATCTCATGAAATTACATTTAAATGTTTTATGCAGAATTAAGTTATAAAAATAAATATTAACAACAACTTTATTCGTGCTCAAAAATGCAGCCTGCCTGTGTCCCCAGTGCAGCCATGTGTCCCCAGTGCAGCCATGTGTCCCCAGTGCAGCCATGTGTCCCCAGTGCAACCATGTGTCCCCAATGCAGCCATGTGTCCCCAATGCAGCCTATCTGTGCAGGGAAAGAGAGAGGAGAGTCGCCGCCGCCTGGTTGATCAGAGCGCGGGGAACATATAACAGCTTTCATTTCAATAGCTGTGTCTTCCCTGCCACGCGCAATCATATACAGCCCCTCCCAATCCTGGGATGGGTGATCTGTCTATCAAAGTGCCCAGACAAGGGGAAGGGGCTGTATATGACGGCACGTGGCGGGGAACACACAGCTATTGAAATTAAAGCTGTTATGTTCCCCGTGCTCTAAACAACCAGGCGGCGGCGGCTGCTCTCCTTTCTTCCCCTACGATCACTCCCATAAAACCTAGGCTGCTGGCGGTGCTCCCCCCCCGCTTCCAGGCAGCCCACACTCGACAGTCCTCAAGATCCACTTGCAAAATGCGAGCAGGCGAGTGGAATTTTTGAGGGCTGGTTACATAGTTGGTAAGGTTGAATTAAGACACCAGTCCATCCAGTTCAATTTTTTTGTGTATGTGTGTCACTACCATTTTCAATATCCCAGAACATTGTGTTCACTGACCAACTTATTCAAGAGTTTTTATTTTTCATATATCTACATTTCCCACTGACACCACCAACTGTGGAAGGGAGTTGAACATCCTTACCCTTTTACCCCTCTATCAGTAGAAAATGCAGTATAACCACTTGCCGACGGCGCTATAGCAATATGACGGCTACATTGTGGTCAGCCAGTTCTGGGAGGGTGTCATACAATGTCTTCTGTTGTATGATGGCACACTCTCTGTGATTGCTGTGTTCCTCGGGAAAGAGCCAATCACAGCGTCTCTTTACCACGTGATCAGCTGTGTCAAATCACAGCTGATTATGATGTAAACACACTTGATGGTTATCGCCATTCCTTTCCTCATGCTGTCACAGTGTGAGGAGAGGAGAGAGCCGGTAACCGGCTAGTGTGAAAAGGGACATCTGCACTGATCAGTGTCCTGATTATCAGTGCAGCCTATTAGTGCACATCAGTGAAGAAGAAAAATTACCGGTTTCCAAATTTTTATAACAGAATGTGGGATTTTTTTGGTTTTTATTTTATTTTAGTCTTTTTTTGTTTGTTTAGCAAAAAATAAAAAACCCAGTGTTGATTTAAATACCACCAAAATCAAGCTCTATTTGTGTAAAATAAAAAGTAAAAGTGCCCTGTAGGCAAGTGGTTAAGATTGAACCACTTCATGTCCAAGGGTTAAATAGTTCCTCTCAATGCTAGAGTTCCAATTTAAAGATTTGTATATCTGTCATATTCCTTTGTAAGTGTTTCTTCTCCAGGGAGAACACTTTTATCTTTGTAGATAACTGAGGACCTCCTGCCCCCCCCCCCCCCCCCCTATTAGCTCTGTTGCCCTTCTCTGGACTCTCTTAAAGCAGAAGTAAACCCATCCATAAAACGGTTTCATTTTCAGCACGTGCTGGAAATGTAACACTCCCATTGGTTGTGCTCTCAACCAAACTGTCAAACCATCCAGTGGCTGGTGTCATAACTGATCACATGTGCAGCATCATGGCAGTTGTAAATTAAACAGAGGCAAAGATGGCAGCTTCCTTGGCTGAAAACGATTTGAGTGGTTTACTTACACTTTAAGTTCAAGGACATCCTTCCTGAGGACCTGTGACCAAAACTGGATGTCATACTCAAGACGTGGCCAAGCCAGAGCTTGGCATTGCATGCTATTGCTGAGTCCGTGATCTTCCAGGACCCCCAGATCCTTTTACATCCTGGAGTCACCCAGAGGTCCTCCCATAGCGAGTAACTTGCATTCATACTTTTAGCTCCCAGGTGCATTGCTTTTATATTTTTATTAAGCCACATCTGCCATTTAGCTGCCTACCCCTCTATTTTACCTGGTTCTTCTTGTAAAGTTCCTATAGCCTGTAGTGAAGTTATCACATTCCTTAGCTTTGTACAGTATCGGCAAACACTCAGACGGAAAAAAAAATCTCCAAACTCTATATTGTTTATGAACAAGTTAAATAGAATTGGTCCCAGGACAGAGCCCTCGGGTACCCTGCTTACAATTCTTTATTTTATTGTATTGGATTACAAGTATTGTCCCCGTGTAAATCATTACTACAGTAGGTCAGTATAGATTTTGGAGAGTGCTCAAAGGTGTAGAAATAAATGAATAAAAGGAATAGTAAGTTGTTTTTCACAATTAAAAAAATAAAATAAAATTAACTTTTATTTTGGTGGCATCTAGAGTTGACCTTCTTAAAATATTTAATACCCAGGATAGGTAAAATAAATTTTTAGTGCAAGGACTTTAAAAAAATTAAGGGAAAGTTTAAATCCCAACTACATTTTCAGTTTATTAAAGCCACTAAATACATTCAAGGTGCAGCTAAACACAAATAGTTTAAAGGGGTTGTAAAGGTACAATTTTTTTCACCCTATGTCCCCATTCACACAGGGGCGACTCGTCAG
Source organism: Rana muscosa (assembly GCA_029206835.1). Classification (NCBI taxonomy): domain Eukaryota; kingdom Metazoa; phylum Chordata; class Amphibia; order Anura; family Ranidae; genus Rana; species Rana muscosa. The sequence goes on from CM055118.1 coordinate 576,283,702, forward strand.
GCGTCTCAGCCGCCTGACGAGTCGCGTCCCATTCTGTACAATGGGACCGTTCTAAGCGGAGCGACTGAAGTCGCTCCGACTTAGAAAAAGGTTCCTGTACTACTTCAAGACGACTTCAAGGCGACTTCCATTGACTTGTATACAGAAGTCATTTAGGAAGTCTGCTTTGAAGTCGTCTTGAGATCGCCCAGCACAGTCGCGGCACAAGTCGTGCCGCCCCTGTGTGAATGGGCTCTAATGCATTCTATGTATTAAGGTGATAAAACATCTGAGGATTAGCGCCCCCCCCCCCCCGAGCCCCCGTTTACTTACCTGACCCCTCGAAAGTCCCGCGCCATGAACGGCTGGCTTCTCGTCTGGGCTCTTTCATTGGTTGATTGAAAGCAGCGCAGCCATTGGCTCGCACTGCTATCAATCACATCCAATGACGCGGCGCGCCGGGGGGCAGGTCCGAGTGATACAGTGAGCGGCTATAGCCGCCGGCTGTATCACAGGAGCGCGCCCGCAAAAACTATCCACCATGGGAGAGAGCTCGCATGAAAGTGGATAGTTCTTGCAGGGAGGAGCCCAGACAGCCGCCGAGGGACCCCAGAAGGCCAGGTTCGGGGCCACTCTGTGCAAAACGAGCTGCACAGTGGAGGTAAGTATAACATGTTTGTTATTTAAAAAAAGATTTGCCTTTAGTGTTCCTTTAAAGTTTGTGTTTAGAAAGTACCCACAACCTGAGTAGAAAGCCTGTCCCCTGCCAGCGTGCTGTAGAGAAGGACTCTTGTTCTCTGTGGAAGCAGTGATGTTTCTGCTGAAGTCTAGCATGCTCCCTGCTTAGTCAAATCTTTAGCTCTGCAAACAGCAAAGCTCATACTCGCTACTGATTGGAGAACTGTAGCTCTTATTTAGCAGCAGGAATATCTGACCTTAGAGAGATCATGGCTTCCACAAAGGAGGCAAGGCACATTCTTTACAGTGCTGGCAGGGGGGCAGTCTTTTCCACTCAGACTGTAACTGCTTTCTAAACTTCTTTTGCTTTGATGCACTTGGAGTTAATTTAGCCCTCATTTGGGCTTGAATTCTATTAAAAGGACCGGTAATGTTTCTATCAATATCCAAAGGATTTATCTGCATTGAAAGGTGGTTGGCTGTGATCTTCACTACTGCATATGTAGGTTAGTCATGATTACGTACAACCACTGGCATCTGTGGTCGTAATTGGTACATATAATCTAGGGTATCGCAATGCAGGCAACTGCTTTGACTGCATCTATCAGAATGGAATTTGTTTTTCCTCTCTGGAGGAACATTAGTCATGGTTGCCCAGAGGGTTGGCATTGCCATCTACTGGAACCAAACTGCAATTCGATTGATGCTAAACTTGATAGACTTGTCTCCTTTAACCTCGTTATGATGTAACCATACTATATAATTACATAACTGGTTTCAATGGACACGTTGTTCTCTTAAGCATTAAAAATGTATTTAATTGATAGGGTTGTTTCTCATTGCAAACTTTAAAAATGTATGCTTCCTTCAGTCTTCCCCCATCTCTTTCAACTAGCGGAGCAAGATCTCGCACCACAAAGAGAGGTAGCTTGAACTCCTTACTAGGGCCTACCTTCCATGATGCTTCTTGAATGTTCTGTAGCAGCATATACAGCCCATCCTGTTTTGCTTTCTTTGATAGGTGTGGTGCTGTTGGATATCTTGAGGAAAACTAGTCGTACTGCAATTGCTCTACCTAAAAGTTTCATTTACGTGTTGGGAACTTTAGCTTGTCTGACATCTCTAATGTTTTCTCTTCTACATACCAGACCAAAATAGCAGCTTTTATCACAAAGTAAAGCCTGATATATGTGCACAAATTTATGTTCTAGATCTTTTGGCACCTTGTCTGACCCATTTTAATTACCCAAAAGCCTTTAGATAATGAGCAACTATAATTTTAGATAGGAGCCCTAAGGGGGAGCGGGTTTGCATCTCTGCCTGGAATATTTAGTATGGGTTCATCTTGTTCATCTATTAAAATGTTAGGTAATTAACTCTGTTCTCTCCTCTTTATTCTGCAGCTCAAATCGAAATAATTCCGTGCAAAATCTGTGGAGACAAATCATCAGGGATCCATTACGGGGTCATCACCTGCGAGGGTTGCAAGGTACGGTGTATATGGCGAAATGGGATCACATTTTTCTAATTTTAAAGCACAGTGATCTTACAAAGCTTATCACAAGTTCAGGATATGAAACACAAGTACAGTACATAGGGGTCCGCAGACTCATAACTTAGTTTATATGATGTTATTTGGCTGAAAAACATAATTCCTATATTGTTGGGTTTAGGCTGACATCTGTAAATGGTGCTCCATATTGGGTTCAGAGTATGGTGGCTGCAGCAGTGACCTTAGTTTTGTATTCATATACAGTTTGTGGTCTTTGGTGTGCAGTCTTGTAGTGGAAGGCAGGTGATACCAGGGACGTGCGGTGAGGTCAGTGAGGCACTGGCTAGTATAAGAGCCAGATACACACAGGTTACATACGCCACAAACGTTAGAGCGAGAACAATAATTCTAGCACTAGACCTCCTCTGTAACTCTGTAAAAAAAATTAAAGCGTCGCCTATGGAGATTTTTAAGTATCGAAGTTTGGCGCCATTCCTCTAGTGTGCGCAATTTTAAAGCGTGACATGTTGGGTATCTAATTACTTGGCGTAACATCATCTTTCACACTATACAAATCGGGCTAACTTTTTAGTGTGTGTTTTTTTTTTGTTTTTTTTAATAATTATTATTATTATTATTATTATTATTATTATTAATCATGAAACCGTTTTTTGTTTTTCTACTGTGTAACATAAAAAATTGCAATGACCCCTATTTTATTCCCTTGGGTGTCTGCTAAATATATATTATATATATATATATAAAAGAGCAAGGGGTAACAGGGGCGCTTACTAAAATATATTAAAAACTAACTAAGTAATATACCATGTAAAAAAGTATTCAAATACACATATTAAAATATAATGCAAAAAACACTTCCTAAAATAAACAAACCATGAATGACTCTTCATATAAGTGCAAATATAGCAAGCAGTGCAAAAATTAGTGAAGGTGCAACAATACAGTGCAAAATTGACTCCTGTATAAATGTCCGTGTAAGCAGGATTTAGTATCACACAATGAAAAATAAACCATCAGAGGTAAAAATTAAAAAATAATAAAAAAAATAAATATATAAATTAAATATATAAATACAAAACAGTCTTATGTGAAAAATAAGCAATTCCCAAGACAAGTTCAAAAAATAAAATAAAAATAGTCCTTCGTGCTGGAAAAACTCTGGAACACACTCCACAGCAATGTCCCGTGTAAATCCAAAAGAAAGTGCAAATGCAAGCAAACGTCTTTCTATTGCAGTGGTATCCAATGTGCAAATGTGCTTTATCCAGTGCTGGTGCCACACATTTCCCACAGCCTCTCACCTTAATAGGCTTAAAAATAAGCCTTTCTGTACTATCCCTTTGAGACGGTCCCTGCTCTCTTTTTTTCTCCTTGCGGTCCCACCTCCTGGTTCCAATGCTCAAGCAAAACATAGAAGGCACTCCATAGTGTAGTATTTCCCAAAAAACAGCTTTTATTAATAAAGTAAGACACTCACATTTGAGGAGAATAATTTCAGCATAAGACAACAGTGTGTCTGCAGGAAAGACTTCCGGGTTCGGCCGCACCCAAGAGTGATGTCACCATGGCTCTCTGTCCTATCCTCACGCATATCATGACTGTCCACGTCACTTTTTCAAAGGATCTTTTAAAAAAGTGACGTGGACAGTCATATATTATATATTATTATGCTATATGTTATAACCATACCTTTTCAGCAGGCAGCAGATTCTCATTCTCCCTCTTAACTGTGTGAGAAAAACATGGGATTATGGGTAAATCTTATACCCATAAACCCATGTATTTTCCTTCTAGTTAAGAGGGCTGGGCTGGAAGGGAGCATTTGTCTTTTAGATACATGCCCCCTTCTATGACACTGCAGTGAGAGGTGAGCCTCCTGCAGCATTTTTATTGCACACCTTATTCCAATGGTGCTTTACCATTGGTCCAAGGCTCCAAGCTGTCCATTAAGCTCAGTGCTTTTGACAAGAAGTGAGAGGCACTGTGAGCTCATCCTCTCAGTCTGCTGCAAACAGAGTGTGCCAGCTTGTATTTAAGCTGGATGCTCTGTATGTAGCTTCTGACAAGCTGCACAAGAAGCCCCTGTATCTCCAGAACTATAGGTGGCAGGAGCCCCAAATTTTGACCAGTGGTGGGGTAGGACCTTAGCTACGACCCTCGAAGCTCAATCCTTTTTTTGTTTTGTTTTTTGTTTGTTTGTTGGTGTGTGTGTGTGTGTTTTTTTTTTTCCATGTTCATGGCATGTGAGGCTCTGCCTCATCTGCCTCACCTGCCTCCCCTGACTGCACGTCCCTGGGTGATACGTGCTTGTGTTCAACAGTTTCTTATACCAAGCAGTCTAGCATTGAAATCTAGTTTCATCGCCAAGGGAAACACTGTTGACAGTATAGCCAGAGGACGGTAATGATAGTTTTGTTTTGTAGGTAGGACAAGTTTTTCAGGTGCGGGTGTTTGGATTTTTTTTTTAGTCATTCTTTTCATATTTTTTCACAAACTTGATGCATTATAAATAAAGGACATTTTACTCTATACTTCTTCCTTCTTTATTTTTTTATTTTTTCTTCTTTATCCCCACTTCTGTTGTAGTATTTTGTTGTATCTCATGTATTCTCCTTTCAGGGATCTTGGCAGTTGACACTCTGTGTAGTTGTAACAATTTTATATGTCCAAGTTTCTTTGAATATTTTTTTTTTTTCACAAGAAATTCTTTGAATATTTTTTGCTGTCTGTTTTTCATGTGTTTTTCTATGCAACACAGACCTGTTTATTTTTTTTAAAGTCACTTTGTCATGAGAAATGTGTGGGGGGCTGCCCATGATCACCCCTCATTTAAAAGAAGAGTACATTTTTGTAAGAAAAAAATAAGCGCTATATTTGCAGAAAAAAAACTGCATTTATTATTTTATTTTTTGCAAATGAGCTTGCAAAGCATTGCAACCATGAGCAGTGGATTGCAGGTGCATTGTGGGGCTCCTGCAGACTATTCCTCTAGCTCTATGCCTGTACTGAGGTACAGACTTAGAGGATGTGTCATGGGAGTACGAGTGCTGGGGTCAACACACTTGTGCTTTTTTGAGAACTATAGGTCTGTCTGATGCCGTGGCAGCTGGGATGTGTAGTTTATTCATTCACAACTCTCTAAAGAGGACCTGAACAGTGGATGCTGTGCCCAAAAAGACAATACAGGGGCAAGGGTATAGTCACTGGTATTGCTAATAGACCCCTGCAGTTTTATTTCCCCGTTCTTGACTTTGATGCCTTTATTTTACACATCTTGGTAGAGGCAGGGCTTGCTCCCTCATGACAGAGCTACCCCTTTGAGTGGTGGTGGAATATTCAAGAGACAACAGGGGAGGATGCACTGATCTACTAATCTTCATATCTAATGAAGCAGAAGCAGGGAGATCCTTGCACTGCAGCTTTTTCTCCATTAAGGAGAACAGTGCAGTCTGCAGAGCACAGTTGCATAACCATATCTCACTCCAAATCTCCTGAGATTAGCAGCCAAAGGCATAGTGCCTCTTACAAGACAGATATACAGCTAATGACGCTGTTGGCACAGGAGTGCCTAGGCACACTAGCATGCTAGGAAGTGCAGTTCTTATTCAGGAGAAATTACAGAGAAGCTCCAGTCATATTTCTAAAAAATTTAAAGTTAGCAGCAACAAAAACTGTAGCTGCTGACTTTTAATAAACCGACACTCAGAATCCATCACTGTGCTGCTTTTTCCACCGGTCTTTGGTTACCGGCGTCGCTGTCTTAACTGTGGGCAACCGGCTGTGACAGCTCAGATCTAGATGTTCACTATAACATAGAAAATCTTTACGGTTCAAGTACTGATCAACCTTCGTGTATTAATCTCTCTTCCAGCCTGCTAATAAATAGTTCGGACTCTGTATTCACATACAGCCATTTTCAATTATTTTAAATGTTCTAATTGATGACTTCTGGTTTGGGATTCTTGCTGCCAGCCCTTACCTTGGCCCACCCAACCATTTTTATCATTTGCATGAAAACCTTTTCTTTATGCTTTTACTCCTTTTTGTTATTTTAATTTAATTATTTCTTTTTTATGTTGAAATACACCTTTTATTAGATTTGTAAATAACTTCATCATACTTTTGTACCAGGAACATAATTGTGCAATGATAAATGGTAAATCCTGCAGAATAAGCCTGGTTTCCTAAATCTACAGTAATGCTATTTTTGTTTAAGCTATCACAAACTATACTGAGAAAAAAGCACCATAGGTTTTGTTTTTTTTTACCCAGTAAAGCTGTATTAAACCCAAAAACAAAAATGTAACACTTCCTCTGTTAGGGTGTCTCCACTCTGGATGGAGGGGCAATGGAAACTTCTTTTGGATAGCAGCATTGTCAATCTGGGGAGAGGGTAATATTTGATACACTTATGCCCTGTACACACGATCGGATTTCCTATGGATTCTAATCCGATGGATTTTTCCATCGGAAATCCGATGAAGCTAACTTTCATCAGTCTTGCCTACACACCATCAGTCAAAATTCCGACCGTCCAAAACGCTGTGACGTAAAACACTCCGACAAGCCGAGAAAAATTAAGTTCAATGCTTCTTTTTTTTTTTTTTATAAATTCTTTATTTTTTTCACAGCAATAACAAATTACATTTGTACATCAACACCTCCCACTTCCACTTATACTTCTTCAACTTATCAATTACTACATCATTTATCACATAGTTGGAATCTCCTAAAACCTTCTTTCCTTTTTAATCATGCTTCCTCCTAATTTTAGTACAACCATGTGATACTTCCTGCCCTTATTACCGTTCCGTTTTTTAGAGAAAGAGAAAAAAAAAGAAAGAAAAAGAAAGAAAAACAGTTAAGGAATAAGAAAGATACCTAAAAAAAAAAAAAAAATGAATAAGGAGGGGGAGCCCCCCCCCCCAGAATCCTTCTCCCATCCCCCTCTCCTCCTCACCCAGGACCTTCCTTAGGATTTTTGTTCCCTATATATAATATAGGGAGTCCAGACCTCCCAGTACCTCTCTTCTTGCTCTCTCAACATCATAGTGAGATTCTCCATTTGCTGGATTTCTGTTATTCTCCCCATCCATTGTATTTTAGTTGGAGCTGCCGTACTTTTCCACAGAATCGGAATACATGCTTTTGCTGCTGTAAGCAGATGCCTTAAAAGGGAGTTTTTGTATTTTTCTGTCGATAACGGAATATCGTGTAGCAGAAAAGCTGCCGGATTTTCTCCAAGAGACACCTCAGTAATTTCCTTAACTGTTTCAGAAACCATATTCCAAAATTCTTTCAATCTCGGGCAGTCCCAGAATATGTGTAGCATGGTGCCTTCCGCTCCCTTGCAGCGCCAGCATTGGTTCGATACTTGTGGAAATATCCGATTCAATACTGCCGGGGTTCTATACCACCTAGTCAGGATTTTGTACCCTCCTTCTTGATATCTTGTTGCCATTGACGCTTTATGCGTAAACAAAAATATTTTCTTTTTCTGCTTCTCAGAGAATGTAACTCCTAAGTCTCTCTCCCATGCTTGTATGAAGGCCAGTTCAATGCTTCTGAGCATGCGTCGACTTGATTCTGAGCATGCGTGGGTTTTTTGTCCGATGAAGTGCCACACAGACGATCGTAATTTGCTATCGTTTTTTTTTCCATCGGTAAAATTTAAAACCGGTTCTAATTTTTTATACCGATGGAAAAAAGACCGATGGGGCCCACACACGATCGGTTTGTCCTATGAAAAAAGTCCATCTGTCTTTTTTCATCAGAAAAACCGATCGTGTGTACGCGGCATTACAGATTTTTTTTCTTTTTGGATAAAGGTTTTACATAAGCTGACCCCTGTCAGTGTTAAAGAGGAACTTCGGTCAATTTTACAAAAATTAAGTCAACAGCTACAAATGCTGTAGCTATCAAGTTTTAATGAGCAGACCCTTACCTGTCCAGGAGTCCAGCAATGTCTTCATCCGGGATGGTTCTTCGCTGATCTTTAGGCCTCTGGAGCTGCCATCTTGGCTGTGACTTCCTTCTGTTTCACAGCCAGCTCCCCACTGTGCATGTGTGAGACACGCCACACATGCAGGACGGTCCCACAGTCTCAAGCCAGGAGTTTGTGGGCAGAGAGAGGGATCGGATCTTCTGCAATTCTCTCCTAGGCGAGAAAAGCTGTAGTGGGAGCGGTACCTGTCACAAAAAGGTACCCGTTCCCAAAAAATAAAAAAACTTCCAATGGTGGGGTGAGTACGTAACAGAAACAGACTGGCCGGATCACAAAGTAAAACCCCTATCCCAAAAGACAGAACAGATTTATGTACCTTCTAAAAAAAAAAAAAAAGTTTACTGGAGTTTGCCTTTAATTTAGTTCAGTCCATCCAAATTTACTTGTGCATCGAACACTACCTTCTCCAAAGGTTGATAATGCTGCTTTCCAAACAAGTTGCTCCTTCATCCAGAGTATGACCACCCTAAAACAAGAAGTGTGTTACTGGCTTGATCACCAGGTGAAAATAAAGGAAAAAAGCCAAAAAAAAAAAAAACTCATGCAGCCACCACATCTAAAAGCCTCGTACACACGAACGAGTTTCTCGGCAAGAAACGACAAGAAAACTGCCGAGATAGCTTTCTTGCCGAGAAAATCGTTCGTGTGTATGGTTTCTCGTCAAGAAAACCGACAAGAATCTCGATGAGAAATATAGAGAACCTGCTCTCTATTTTCTCGTAGAGATTCTCGTCAGCCTGTTTCTCGACGAGAAAATTGTGTGTTTACACTTACCTGTCCTCCGGGAAGCCCGCGCATGCTCGAAATGATTTTGACGCATGCGCGGTAGCTTCCTAGGCATAGATAGGGTGTAGCAAGATGGCGGCGACGGCATCGAATGTGACGAGCGCACGCTCGTCGTAGTCGATGATGTCACCACGTTCGCTCCATTCAAAGAACCGTGGGTTCTTTGAATCGAGCGTGTGTACACTCGGCCGGGACAAGTTTCTTGTCCAAGAATCTCGTCAAGAAAAACAACGTGTTTTTTCTTGACGAGATTTTCGGCTGTGTGTACGAGGCTTAAGAATTGGTATAAATTCATTTTTATGTTTAATACCAATGTAAATATGGAAATGTAATAATCCTCAAGGTTTATTTTTTTTTATTTTTTTGTATAAACTTGTATACAGTATATCATATATAATATTAATATTTGATCATATATGTAATTATGTATTATGAAAAATGACAAACCTTTGCAGAAACAGTTGGCCCATAGATGAATGTTAAAAGTATTAACGGTAAATGACTGCAAAAGCAGAAAAGGAAAAAAAAAAGACATTATTCAAATAATTAGCATTTTTCTCCTCTGTGCCCCAGTATTAAAGTATCTAGTGATGACGTATGTGAAGTAGGACATTTTTCCACAAACTACTTCTTGCATAATGGAATATACCTTTAGAAGAATTTGGAATGTTCTCCTTTGTATAGAAATGAGGACCTCTGTTGGTTAAAAGGTTTGTGAAGGTTCAGGGTTTAAAAAAAAAAAACATGTCATACTTACCTCCGGTTTTGCACAGAGTTGCCCCGATCCTCCTCTTCTGGGGTCCCACAGCAGCGCTCCTGGCTCCTCTTGTCAAGTGCCCGGTTGGAGAAGTGCTGGCCTTCGGGACACCCGTGCGTTGCGCACTCCCGTGTTCTGCTTTTGTGTCTATTGACACAGGACTCAGCCCCGCCCCCTGGCGCCCGTGTCATTGGATTTGATTGACAGCAGCGGGAGCCAATAGCTGTGTTGCTATCGAGACACCGGCTGGAGATGGTTTGCTCATTCCCGTTATGGGAAACACAGGGCTCAGGTAAGTTTAACGGGGGCTCGAGGGCCTGCTGAGTGACAGAAGGTTTTACACCTTAATGCATAGAACGCATTAAGGTGAAAAACCTTGAGGGTTTACAACCCCTTTAAAGTGGTTGGTAAAGTCTGAAGGTTTTTTACCTTTATGCATCAAGGTAAAGAAACCTTCTGAGTGCTGCTTCCCCCCCCCCCCCCACTGCTCCCCCCCCCCCACAGCTGTCCCAGGATTCCCTCTCCTCATTGGCTGAGAGAGCAGCAGGAGCCATTGGCTCCCACTGCCATCAGTCCACTGCCAGTGAGCCAATGAGGAGAGAGCGGGGGATGGGCTGAGCCACGGGTCTATGTCTTATGGATGCATAGAGCAGGGCTTGGGAGCGAGCACACACCAGTGCCGCATAGCAATTGCCTTCTTATGGGGGGGGGACTAGGTCAGGGGTGGGGGTGATCTGTGCAAAACCACTGCACAGAGCTGGTAAGTATGACATGTATTTTTTATTTTATTTTTGTCTTTTTTTTTTTTTTTAAATGCCAAACCTTTTTAATACCACTTTAAACATTACCCTACAAATATTACTGGTTTAATTTATATACTAAATCTAAGAGCAATATTGAAAAAAAGAATTACAGTATACACAGAATAGAAGAACATGGAGTAGAAATAACTAGAAAAGCAGAAAATGATGCAAATCTAAGGTGGGTTTGTGGTGGGAGTATCTTGAAATTCTTAATTGCTTATATTTTGTAAAATTTTTGAGGTTTGTCGAAATGATTGATTTGAAAAATTAGAAGACATTATCAAAAAACATCAGCTTTTGAGAATCAGTTTTTTATAAATTCCTTGGGTTGACCTCTCATTTTATGTGTTGGTCAAACCAAAACTGTTGTTTAAATTCTTTGACAGAGAATTAAACTACCTTCAAACTTTTTTTTTTTGTTACCTCGAGTTCTGATGACTAGATAATGCAGCTTGACTTTAAAGCTCTACTCAACTTCCATGGCCATTGCCCAGGATTTCCCTTTGCCATGCTTGAGTGTTTAATTCTGGAGAATGCCAGTGGAAGGCAGGAGAAGTGAGACACCAAAATGAAGACCGCAGGACTTCAAAGGGGTATGAAAAAATTGCCCTAATCTCGAGTTGTAAAAGAAGCCAGTCAATGGTTCCTTTTTAAGGCGGACCTTCAGTCATATTTATTTTTATTTATTTATTTTTCTCTCTCTCGCCGGCAAGGCGGAGCAACAGAGGCTATTGCAGGAAAACTGCAGCCAGGGCTTCAATTGCCCTTGGTAAACATACCGCTCACACTTCTCCTGCCTGCGGTATAAGAAACAAGCAGTTTGACTGCCAAAAAGTAAGGTTAGAAGCCATACTAAAAAACAATGGGTAAGGGTATTGGTGCTCACAATATAAAATCGTAATCAAACATAAAGGCTCTGTGCAAATGGACATAGGATATATAAGTGATGAATGAATAACGCGTGATGTGTTATAAAATTTGTGATAAGAAATTAACTATCATGCCGCGTACACACGATCATTATTCACGGCGATTTAAAAACCGCCGTGAATAATGACATTTTAAACGAGGGAACAGCTTGTTCCCCACACACGGTCATTTTTCTCGTCATTTTTTAAAATGACGAGAAAAACGATCGTCTATGGGCTCCGCGGCAGTGTTTCCCTATGGGAAACACTGCCGCGGAAGAAATGTCAGGAAAAACGACGAGAAAAATTAGAACATGTTCTAATTTTTCTCATCGTGATTAATGCCGTTTTTCCCGTCGGGAAAAACGGCAAAAAGCCCACAGACGATCGTTTTTCTCGTCCAAAGGAAAAAATGTCATTTTTCCAGACGGGAAAAATGATCGTGTGTACGCGGCATCAGAAATGCAAAACATAAAGTCCAATGTGACAATACCCAACACCAAAAATGAAAAGTGCTTCTGGACAGATGTGTCTTCTAGTAGCTTCACCACGGGTGCTCAAAGGGTAGATAGCAACTCACCAAGGTGTTTGACCCCTTTTTTACAGAAGGTCAAAATGCGCTTTTGAAAAAAACAGAATTGGTTCCTGAGCTTGCACCCTTCCACTCAAATAATCCCTCGGTATAAGGCTAGGATGTAAGAATATAAACGAGTATAATAAAAGTTGCACTCGCATGTATCTGTGCCTGGCACTGGGTGTCCCGTGCCTGGCACTAGGTGTCTACCGCATGTGCGGATGGAGCCTGTCAGTCAGGCACTGGCACGCAATCCACACCTCGCTCTCAATGATGGGCCTTAGTGGGTAGTCACAAGGAGCCCGGAAGTGACGAATCCCCGCTCCAATGTAAGTTTCACCATACTTGGCATCTTCAGGAAGTCCTAGTCAAAGGAGCCCAGAAGTGATGAATACCCGCTCTGACATACGTTTCACCGTACTTGGCGTCTTCAGGAATTTCTGAAGACTTCCTGAAGAACTGAAGACGCCAAGTACGTCGAAGCGGGAATTCATCACTTCCAGGCTCCTATGACTACCCACTAAGGCTCATCATTAAGAGCAAGGCGTGGATCGCACGCAAGCGCTTGACTGACGGGCCCCATCCGCACATGCTGTAGACACCTAGTGCACGGATACATGTGAATGCAACTTTTATATACTTGTTTTTAAACCTCAAATAAAACTTACTACACTATAAAGTCCTTCTCTGTGTCTCTGGAGTATATTCTTGCATCCTAGCCTTATACCGAGGAATTATTGGAGTGGAAGGGTGCAAGCTCAGGAACCAATCTGGTCTTTCAAATATACTTTCAAAAGGCATGTTGACCTTCTGTAAAAAAGGGCTCAAACACCTTTGGTGAGTTGCCATCTACCCTTTGAGCACACATGGTGAAGCTACTAGAAGACACGTCTGTCCAGAAACACTTTTTTTTTGGTGCTGAGTATTGTCACTTTGGACTTTGTTTTGCATCTCTCATTGTATTTCTCATAGTTATTTTCTTTCACTGATTTTTTTTTTTTTTTTTTTAACACATCACATGTTATTCATTCATTACTTATATATCCTACGCCCATTTGCACAAAGCCATTATGTTTGCTTATAATTTTACATTGTGAGCGTCAATACCTTTACCCGTTGTTATACTTGATTTCATATTCAGGGCGCCATCACCTGTTAACACGATGAAAACAATACTAATTCCGGGTTAAAATGTTAGAACTACATACTGTAATATTTTTTTGGATTATGCCTATGGCTGCAGTTCCTCATTAAGAACCTTTGAAATCAGTATAGGATGGAGTGAACTTACTGTATAGCGTATAAGCCGAGATATTCAGCACATTTTTTGTGCTGAAAATGCCCCCCTCGTCTTATACTCGAGTCACCTTTTTGCGCCTGATCTCCCAGACTTTGGGGACCCGGTACCGGCCGGCCGTAGGTTCCCTGGACCCTAAACTTGGCACACATGTAGCCTCACTCTTCCTCTACAAATGTGCAAAGCTTGTTGTCCGGGGCACCTACGGCCGGGGAGCACCGATTTTTCATAACCGGGCACCCCTTCCATAGACTCCCATGTTAAACGTCAGTCTAGTCATGGGCACAGTGAGGCATGGGCACAGTGAGGCATGGGCACAGTGAGGCAGGGGCACAGTGAGGCATGGACACAGTGAGGCATGCACATGGACACAGTGAGGCACAGTGAGGCACAGTGAGGCATGCAGATAGACACCCTAGGCTTATACTCGAGTCAATAAATTTTCCCATTTTTTGTGGTAAAATTAGGTGCCTCGGCTTATATTCGGGTCGTCTTATACTCGAGTATATATGGGTAATTGAATGGTTACTAGGTGCTCCCCTCTACAACCTATGTTGCTTCATCTAACTTTGTTTCTTGGCTGTGCTGGCTCTGATTACCTTTCTGGTAAACACAAATGTTTCGCTAGCTGTTGTTTTTCCCTGCTAGGAGTTGGACGTCTGATGTTAATCATTTCCTAACTCTTTGAATAACATCAGCCTCTTGGGAGTGATTTGATGTTTTTATAGCTAGCCGTGTGTATTTCAGATAAGACATTAAGCCCTGGTTCACATCAGTGTGATTTGTCATGCGATTTGACAGTTCAAAATCGCATGACAAGTTGCACCCTATTGCCAGCAATGGAACTGTTAAAATTGCTGCGGCTCATGTACTGACAACTGCTGCAGATTGACGGGCAGTGCGATTTAAATGTGGTGCCGGAAACCCGCATGGGGTTTCTTGCACCGCATTTGTGTGAACCTAGGCTTAAGGTTAGTCACTTCTAAAGGGATGCATACCCTGCATTTTCTTCATTAGAACACTGCAAGTGTATCAGTTAAATAACAACTCCCATTCAGATTCACTTTGCAGTAATTTCTTCAGAGCAGAAACAGGTAGGACTCTGCAACAAAGTATTTTGAAATATCTTACAATGTACACTAATCGCCCACAGGGGATTGTATTGAGGGTTTTTTCACAACAAAAGAGGAGTTGCTCATTAAGTGAGCTATTGCCTATCCTGACCAGCATTATTTAATGATCATCAAGATCAGTTAAAGTGGTAGTAAACTCTGTACTACCACTTGTACCAGCACTTGTACCTACAGGTATGCCTATAATAAGGCCTACCTGTAGGTACACTGAACATCTCCTAAACTGTGCAAGTTTAGGAAATATTCAGAGTGAATGCAGCCAATGACATCATTGGCGCATGAGCTCTGAAGGTCCGGCTTATAGTGCCGGGCCTTCAGAGCCCACACCGGAAACAGCGGCTCCTGTGCGGGAGTGACGTTATCGTGGCTCTGGCCAGTCGCCTAGCCGGAGCTTGCGAACCCCGAAGACAAACAGGGCGAACCTGTCAGCCCTCTCAGCTGTGACTTTACAGCGCTGGAGGGCTTCGTTCCAAGATGAGCATTTCACACTGTGCAGCACATTATGCCATTGCCTTGCAGGTTTTTTTTTTGTTTTTGAACATCGGCGGTTTACAACAACTTTTAAAGGAGAAGTACAGTCACAGCTTGTTTGGCTGTACTTCTCCTGTGGATCACAGGAGTGCAGTTCTACCTAAAGCCCGCTGTTGACTGCCTCATAGAGCCGGTTCAGGCTAAGAAATGATCGCAACCATATGGCTGGGATCCACCCAGGAGCCTGGACCGCCACCTGGCTCAGCCTCCCAGCCATTCCCACCCCCTTCCACATGCCGGCACTCCAGTGAGTGCTTGGAGGGGCAGAGCAGAGAGTGGTGGTTGACAGTCATCGCTCTCTGCTCAGAGCGACAGGTAAAACTGAGTAATCAGCAGTGTTTGATCGTTCAGTTCTCAGCCTTTGAGCCGGCGGGAAACAGATTGAGCATCGGGTCGATGCTGCATCCACCTAGGTGAGTTTTAAAAAAAAGAAAGGGTGGGGATGGCTCAGCGGAACATTGTTTGAGAAAATATATCACATGTTGGCCTTCATCACAGGGGTCTGTTTTATTTAATATTGACAACATACTTCCATGATATGAACGTTTATTATATATTTTTGGCCCTTCAAAACTACATATGGCTTTTGCACCACAAAGGCAATAATGGTTACCTTTTATCACCCACAGCCAAGCTACAGAATTGAGATTATATATGTTGAGATGTGTTACATAAATGTGCTGATGCTGAGGCACCCTGCTCCTTTCAATCTCATATATCACTGCACATCAATTTTTTTTAGGCCCTTTCCATGTTGTCATTACGGCAGTCCCATAGACAGCTGAAAGTAAGCAGACTTACAACTGCCTGTATTCGCTCTCATCCAAGTCACTCGGACTGAATGCAAAAAGTTTACTTCCACGTCCGCTTTTACTGATCTGACCAGATATGGTTGGGTATAGGTGGACCCAAGTGCTAGGCACCCTTGTAAAGCAGCCTAATTCCACGTACACACGACCATTTTTCATGACGAGAAAACTGCCATTTTTTAGATTGGTCGTGAAATCTGGTCGTGTGTATGCTCCATAGCAGTTTTCTCGACGAGAAAACTGCTCGCAAAAAAATTAGAACCTACTCTATTTTTTCTCGTCATTTTTCCCGTTGTTCTTTTTCTCGTCGCGAAAACCGCTGGTGTGTATGCTTTTCCTAGAGGAAAAATAAACATGCATGCTCAGAATCAAGTATGAGACAGGAGCGCTCGTTCTGGTAAAACTAGCGTTTGTAATGGAGATAGCACATTCGTCACGCTGTATCGGACTGAAAAGCACAAGGCTGAAAAGCGCGAATTGTCTCTCACCAAACTTCTACTAACACGCGATCAGCAAAAGCAGCCCAAAGGGTGGCGCTATTCGAATGGAACTTCCCCTTTTATAGTGTCGTCGTACGTGTTGTACGTCACCGCGCTTTGCTCAAGTGTTTTTTTTCCTGAACGTGTGTATGCAAGGCAGGCTTGAGAGGAATCATGACGAATCACGTCGAGAAAAATTACGTTTTTTTGCATGACAGGAAAAACAGTCGTGTGTACGCGGCATTAGTGTTGTGCCATACATGAACAGCAGTTTTAGGAGCCAACATTGCTACCACCCATATAGCAAGGATAACTTGCCACATATTTGTGGCAGTGTTGAATTGTAAGTCTGTTTACTTTCTGCACATCTTCACTGGCAATTTTGTACACTTGCAAATTTGCATGGCAAGCCTATAGCAAGAGCAAAGTTGCAGTGGTGAGTCTACAGCAAGAGCTCTGCAAGTCACAGTGACCCCTGTGGTGGGATGACTATTGCACAACATAACTGAACCAGAACTTGCAGCAGACTTACAAAATGTTTGCAGATAAAGCGGATCTGGAGTCATGCAATGTGGACTTGCTGCAATTGTGCAACAAACTTGTGAAGCCTGGCAAGTCCAGCAATAGCTTAGCAAATCATTTTCAAACTTGCAGCTCAATTGCTTTCTATCTGGGCAGCAGTGGTAGCAGCATCAATGATATGGCAGTGTACAGAGATTGAACATTTCACAGTGGATACACAGCAGTACTTGGAGTCCAAGAAGACATAATAGAGAAACCTAGGTAGGAAGTATCATTGGCAAAGTTTATTCACCGCCTTTTATTATATCATAATTTCTGGAAAAATTCCCATGCCAGAGTTACAAAAAGTATAGTTAAAGTGGTTGTAAACCTCAGATGTGAGAAATATGAACAAAGCATATCCCTCTATAGCAGTGGTTCTCAACCTGCGGGGTCGAATGACGATTTGCCCTGGGTCCCTGAGTCCTTGGCTGTTCCTGAAGCCCGCATCGCTCTCCCAGGCTTCTCGCGGCCGCCCAGCAGGGCTGTCCCTGGAGCCCACGGCTACCCACTCAGCCTCTTTCGCATCCGCCCATTCAGTTCACGGCATGGCTGGGGGGCAGAGACTAGAGGTCAGCTGACTGGTGAGGAATGTGAAGTGGGAGGGGCTGGAGGAGACTATGTCCTGATTTCGGCATAAGTGTCACTGCTGCGAGACACGGTAAAGCCAGAGACACGGTGAAGCCAGACACACAGTGAAGCACACTACCTGTGATTAGAGTTGCCATTAAAAGTCCCCACTACCGTTCTCAGATCAGCAGATGACCTTGATCAAGAGCACCCAAGTTGGCTGATCAGAACTCCCCCCAGCACTGCCACTCATCCCATTCCCCCCCACCCCCCAATAGGGAGTAAGAGAAGGAATAAAAATAGAGAATACATAGAAGGGAGAGCAACAAAGAAAAAGGGTGAGAAAGAATAAGAGAAAGAACAAGAAAGATGGCTAGAGAGGGATGGAGGGGAAAAACAAGAAATTAGGATAAAGCGAGATAAAAGGGAAAGAAAGGAGAACAAAGAGAGAGAGTGGTACATTCTAAAATGTACCATAAGGGGTTTTAATACTGTACGAGTGGAGGGGACTCAGGGAGCGCTAAATGTCAGTGGGTTAGGGGCGCAAATTACTTGTCTTACCTTGGGTGCTGACAACCCAAGCTACGAAAATAATTTTATTGTTGGAGGTCCCCACAACTTGGGAAATTTTATCAAGGGGTCACAGCACTAAAAAGGTTGAGAACCACTGCTCTATATAGTGTGTGCAACCCGGAGCACTAAGTGTCGTTTCTGTCCACTGCTATGTTCCGGTTAACTGCATGAGTAATTTTTGCCAAGTTTTCCTGACACCAAGAGAAAAATGGTGACAGGGGAGGGATCTTCAGCTGATTAACAGCCTCAGCTCTGTTCTATGTGCTTTGTGGGGGGGGGGTGTCTCCTCCCTCCAATCAGCGCTCTCAGAGCTCTCCACACTGATGTAACCTCAGCTTTCCACCTCCTGCTTATCAGAGTTGGGAGATCCTGTGTAAATTCTGCACTTTGAATGTCTGTAGGGGGAATATGGCTGTAGATAGACAGGTACATCTTATGAAGGAGGATTTTTCATCTCTGTGTATCACCTGAGGTCAGTCACTTCACTGGGTATATGTAAGGAAATTACAACAACTTTAAAAAGTTGACGTTGCGGCGGTGGTCTGAGCGTTAGTGTTTTTGGAGCATTGTATCTGCCTACGCTTCTCGTTCTACCATCAGAAGAGTGACTGCAGCTTTGACTTATGGAAGGCACCTTCATACTGATAGACCGAGCATACTTCTGCCAGTCAAATGGAAACATGGGAGATGTGTAGGAAGATGTGTCAGCAGTACTCTGTTTAGATATTACTGACTCTGCAACCTAATACAGCAGAAAAGGAAAGTGTGACATAGACCTTGAGAACTATTTCTTACAGAGGTAACGGGAGTTATCTTACTGGACAGATCAATGTAATGAGAGTCTTACTTAAAATAGTTCACTGAACATTTCATCATAAAACCGATTTATGAAACCGGAAATAAAAAAAAATTCAAAAAAGTGTCAGGTCTCTCATTATAATTGGTATTTTTTCCTTGTATAGATTGCAAGTAATAGGGAAAGCATCTGTAGGACATATGGTGGAAGTCTTGGTTTATAATGAAGTGCAGAACCTCATTCTCTTCAGTGCTGGTCTGTTCCACACTTTTGGCTTTCCTATTGTAAATAGATTGGTTCCTCATTTGAGCTGTGCATTCTCATATTGTTCTGTTGATAATAAACAGCTTGTAATATATTACCTCATGACCCAAGCACATTGGTTATAGGTATTTGGTAATTATTTAATAGGTTTGAGCTGTTGGGAAAATATATAAATGGGATGAGGGCTCTAAACTCCTTAAGGAACCTCAGCTACCGGATTACTCACAGGGAGTTATCTGTTAAGGATAATTAGCAATAGATGAGGAAATTTAGGTGCGTTTGAAAATGTTGATGCTACCATGAAAAATTGCATCCTACAGAATAGGGATGAGCTTCGAGTTCGAGTCGAACATCGGCTGTTCGATCGTTCGACGAAGATCGAACATCATGGGCCGTTCGCGCCAAATTTGAGCGGCGTGTCACGGCCCATAATGCACTGCGTCATTGCAGTGCATTGCTGGCTGATGATTGGCCAAGCATGCACTATGACCCGCATGCTTTGGCCAATCACAGCGCTGTCAGCACAGAGAGCCATAATTGGCCAAAGGCAGGGTGCCTTTGGCCAATCATGGCTCAGGGGGACTTAGTACACGCCCCACACTATATAAGGCCGCCCGCACGTCGGCCTTGTGTACTGTGTTGCAGTGGCGGAGAGATAGAGAGAGAGTCAGAGTGTCATTTGAGTTAGCTAGATTGAGCAGGCAGTTGATTCAGTATATTTAGTATATATATGCATTCCAGGCTTTGTGTGTATATGTATATGTGTGTGTGTGTGTGTATATATATATATATATATATATATATATATATATATATATATGCATATACACACTGTATACAGTTTAGCTAGATCTCACTGCAGAGCGTTCCTGTTATTCTCTTCCTAATATTACTACAGGCAGGCAGTTGATTCAGGTAGCTGCAGTATATTCAGTCAGATTTTCATCCATATTGCCAGGACAAGACATGACATTAAAGCCGTAAGCAGTTTTAAATGACTTTTATTTCTTTAGAAATGTCATTTTGTGCAGGGACCGTTCTAAACACAGGAAACACGCGCCACTTCACAGGCATACTATAGACACCCCCCAGGTACGATATTTAAATGAATATTTCACTTTTATTTTTTAATTTTAAGCATCATTAAAATCACTGCTCCCGAAAAAACGGCCGTTTTTAAAACTTTTTTTGCATTGATACATGTCCCCTGGGGCAGGACCCGGGTCCCCAAACACTTTTTAGGACAATAACTTGCATATTAGCCTTTAAAATGCGCACTTTTGATTTCTGGTGTTCGAGTCCCATAGACTTTAACGGTGTTCGAAAGTTCACGCGAACTCTGGTCCATTCGCATGTTCTGGATGCGAACAGAACTGGAGGGTGTTCGGCTCATCCCTACTA
This sequence comes from Rana muscosa, assembly GCA_029206835.1. Lineage (NCBI taxonomy): Eukaryota > Metazoa > Chordata > Amphibia > Anura > Ranidae > Rana > Rana muscosa. The sequence continues at coordinate 576,304,118 of CM055118.1, forward strand.
CAGAATAAAGAGAGGAACCCATGGATAAGCCATCTGCAATCCCCCTGTGTGAACCTAAAGTAGAACTATAGGCAAAACCTTAATTTTATATTTTATATAAATATATATATATATATTTTTTTCATTTTGGATAGGTTAAGACAGATTTTTTTTTTTCACCATCTGTGTCTTATATTGGGGAGATCTACCTCCACTTCCTGTCCCATAGCCAGAAAGGAAGTGAGAGGAAATCCCTGCAAATTAAGGGAAATTCTTAGGGACCCCCAGGTCACCAGAACTAGTGTTCTTTTTGGAAGATTTCTCCTCTGACTTTTCTGGGAACAACCCACAATTTGCGATTTTCTTTTACGTTCAATGAAAATGGTAAACGGGACAAATAGAGAGGATGAATCTCCCCAATGGGGGCAAATACCGTAATAAAAACTGACAAGCGTTCTAATCCTCTTTACTCTATCCAAACTAAAAAAAAAGTTTTGCCTTTAGTCATTTAAGGTAGCAAAACTTTTTATCTTCATTTTGGAAAGAGGAGGCCTATGACTCCTGTCCAGTGTGGGTTTTTTTTTTTTTTTCTGTATTCCATTGGGAAGACTTCACTTCTTGTCCCATAGCCAAAACAGGAAGTGTGTGGAAACTCCTACAGAGTGAGGGGATCCCTGGTTGCCATCAGAGTTACCGGAAATAGTGTCCCCTTGGAATGTTTCCCCTCTATTCCAGTTCTGGTGAAAACACAAAATTTGGGATGCTCTTTCACATTCAGTGATAATGACAAATAGAGAGAATGAATCTCCTTAATGGATGCACAGACCGCAATAAAATCATGACGGGTGTTCTGTTCCCTCTCCACTTTATTCAAACGAAAACGGTTTGCTAGGGGGGCACTCAGCAGGGGAGAAGAGCCAGGATCGCTGGCAGCGGACCCGAGAAGAGGAGGATCAGGGTTGCTCTGTGCAAAACCATTGAAGACAAGTACGGTATATGTTTAGAAAAAAAAAAAAAACCTTTTACAATCACTTTACATTACAATCAGTGTAATTGTAAGTTACTTAAGTTTTTGTGTTTGAACTTTCATAGCCGCAAGATTATATACTCGCAAAATCGCTACTCTAGTACTTTGGTACCCCCCCCCCCCCCCCCCAAAAAAAAAATATACTTTTCCTGCTTATCATTAGCTGATATTTTGAGGCAAAGCATGCAGAAAAAATTGCCATGCATAAAATGTTTTAGGGCCAGTTCACACTACAATGCAGTGTAGAAGGAGCAATTCATCGTTCCGGACGCTCTATGTTGTTGGCTGCGCTAGGGGGCAGTGTGGTGCAAAAGTCATCGCATTGCTCCTCCTTTTTTTTTATTTTGTATCAGCTTTATTTTAAGTGTACAAAATGTTCTCTCGCTGCAATATCCGCAGTGTGATTCGGGCCGGTATGTCTGCGTTGCGGTGTGTATGGGACACATAGGAAACAATTGTTTCCTGTCTGTCACTGCAGTGCTTGCAGTCTTATTATTTAGAAGTAGTGGCTGCTATAAAGAGCCAGTATATTTTATGGTAATGGTCTAATTAAAATTTTCAGCATCAGGTGACACTCTAGGTAATTTATGGGGGGGGGGGCACTTACTATGTAAAGGGGACCCAAGCAGAAAAGGAATTCAAGTTAATAAGGGTTATGCTGGATATTCCATTTAATGATATTAAAAATGACTGTTACAGAGAACGCTGTTCTGATTTATTTATTGATCTGTATTCTCTGTGTAGGCTTTTCCCCAAATGATTTAAGCAGTTGAGTCGATTTATATTGTAACAAAGTCTGTAGGAGCGAATAAAAATTGATAGGTACGGGACACAGATTTAAAATAAAAGTCCACCTTTCTGACCATTTTGCACCATATTTAGTGTGCAACATAAAACATGGTCAAAGTCTGCGTCCCACACCCACACACCCTTACAGAATCCCAGGGGTTCTTCTCCCTGCCGCCTCCTGCCAATATTTGAATTTGGCAAAGCTCTGTGAATAATTAGACTACACGTCCTATCTGCCCCAGAGGAAGAGGGTCTCATTGAAACACAACATCGTGATCACCACATTTCTGGTCCAAAGCATCGCTTCCTCCAGCTCCATAGCCGAAAGTCCTCAGAGCAGTTGGAATCGTCTGCAGAAGCCTGTGCATTGAGTTTTTGATCCACTGGTCTGAGTTGCAATGCTTTGCAGGCTTATAAAAGTAATTGCACATTTTGTTATTAATCATTGGTGTGGTGTATTTTTTTTATTTTTTTTGCACAAGGTGTGACTTGACACGTTGCTAATAGTAGGCATCAAGGATTTAGAAAGCCTGTCCTTGTTATGTTTGGGACAGTTGTTACGGCTCCTATTGTGTTTGACAACAGATGTAAAGCCTTCGTGGGAAATGTTGCTGTTTTCGTGCTTAGTCTGGCTAGCCTCTCAGCAGGAATAGTTGTTTTCATTGACTGAATAAATTGCTTATCCTCTAATCCTCATCCATTATTGGCATGTGCATATACACTTGACACTCGAGCTGACAAGAATGATCTATACCTTCAGAAGTCTCTCGTTCTGAACTTTGCCTGTGTGCGTATCCACCGAGAGCAAGCCTAGTCCTCATGGTCATCAGAAGTGAGGAAAGCCGTCAGAAAAAGGCCTACATTTTAATTGTTGGTCCTATTTGAGAGATTAATGAGCCAGAGGATCCTGCCACAGCCAGCCATAAATCACTGAGCTTTCAGAGAGTCTCCTTGTCACCCACCAGAGCGGAGTCTTCTCAGCATGGCCGCTGGTACAGGAAGGCTGGCAGCTGGCAGCTGCTTCCTTGTAATTAAACAGCCAATGAGCAGCTAATTAAGACATATGTGTATACAGGAGTAAAAATGGGTATGGTAATGAATTGAAGAAATCTATTCATTAGGCAGGAATTGTCAGAAGACTTGTACAGACTGGCCAGATTTATCCAGGCCTCGTGTTCTCAGGTTGGGTTTGTGGGACTGAATGTACACAGAGGGAAGAGGTAGCATGACTACAGAAACTCATTTAGAAAGCCACGATCCTCGCGTTCTAAATGGGTAGATGTACGTCAAAATTGGTCACCTTTATGTACGTGTGAGTAAAAAAAAATAAAGTTTTGGACTATTAAAAGAGATTGCTGTTTTCCTTGATGTGTAACATTGTATGAAATATGCATTGCTGTCTTTAAAGCTAAACTCTGGGCACAAAAACTTTTGGTAAATGATATTTCTCAATAGTTTATACAAACCCCCAGATATTTACTTTTTAAAAGCAGTGATATCATCGCTGTGCATAACCCGAGCAGAGCTGTGGAAGGGATCCAGCAGCTCCGTCTACTACAGGCTGCCTGCAAAAACCTGTAGGAGGGAGCGGATACAAGGCTGTCATCCTGAAGGATCACATCAGTCATCTGCCTTTTTTACAGGAAGCTCCTGCAAAGAGGGAACATTTCACTCTGCTGTACAAATTTAAAAAAAAAAAAAAACTCAATCAAGGGATCTATTTATAATTTTTTTTAAAAAAGGTTGTTGGATGAATGTGACAAGCATTCACCCATCCTTGATGAATTCTGGCTGTCTTTAAAGCTGTAGTAAACCCTAAAAAACAAAAATCTTCCTCCTGCAAGTTAAGAGCATAATGAGTTAGTATCTATTGCATACTAGCTTATTATGAAAGACTTGTCTTAAAACTAAGCCCTTCAGCGGCACGCTGACAGGGCTTCCATCTTCACCTGGTCTTCCTTTCGGGTTTGTGGGCTCACGCCCATTTGAATGGCTGAGCTGTGATGACATCACTCCCATGGCACAGATCTCTCAATGAATGGCATGCCATCCATTGGGAGCTCAGTATACATGCGCCAGTGACGTCTCCGGCTGCTACTAAAGTAAATATCTTCCTAAACGATGCACATTTTAGGAGATATTTACTGTACCTACAGGTAAGCTTTATTATAGGCTTACCTGTAAGTATAAATAAAAAAAAGTGGGCTTCACTGCTACTTTAGTGATTCCTTATGACCTAGTGGCCATAATGTAATATTTTTTTTTTAAAGTGATTGTAAATAACCACCATGTAAAATAATCCGTTCAGTTTAAAATAGAAACAAAATGCAAAACATTTGTGTATAGATATTCATTAGGGGCCGTTTCTTCACCGCATGCGATGATGACCTCATCGGTGCAGTATACTGTAAATATCTCCTAAACTGCGCACGTTTAGGAGATATTTTACAGTACCTATAGGTACGCCTAGAAAAAAAGGCTTACCTATAGGTACAACTTGCAAAGGGAGGTTTACCACCTCTTTAATCTTAATTGTCAAAAATGCAGAAGGCAAGCTTGCCAATAAAACATTGGGTTTCATGGTCAAAGCAGGCTGAAAAATGACGTTATGGGTTATGAGAACCAACCTTTCAGACACTTGGTCGTAAGGCCCAGCATCATAATTGTATACCTTTTTTGTATTAACAATATGTATGCATATATTTAGTGTAAAATGTTTAGTATGTACACTTTTTAACATTTGGCTTTGTTCACAGGGTTTCTTCAGACGCAGCCAGCAGAGTAATGCTACATATTCCTGTCCACGGCAAAAGAATTGTTTGATCGACCGGACGAGTAGGAACCGCTGCCAGCACTGTCGGTTGCAGAAATGCCTTTCAGTGGGCATGTCACGTGATGGTAAGAACCACTCTCCTCCTTTTTATGTTACTACTTTATTCTACAACCTCATTTATTTAAACATCTTACATAGTTGAATGTGGAAACTGAAACTTGGAGCCCTAAGAAATTCCTGTGTGATTGCAAGCTCCCCCGTCCAGCAAAGCCTCATGCACACTAGACTTTTCTGGATGCTTTTTTCCTGACCGGGATAAAGCGGCAATTAAAAACGCGCCTAAAGCTGCATTTTTTAAGAGTGTTTTTAGGCGTGTTTAGACACGTTCAGGTGCGTCAAGCATTTGGGAGTTAATTTCATTGGCCAGAATATTAATTTATTCTGGCTATTGAAATGAATAAACGCTCAAGTACTAAACTTACTCAGCGTTTAGGCACTTCGGGTGTTTTTTCTGCCCGAATGATCCTCTCCTGAATGAGATTTTTGCATGAACACATAATCGTCTAATAATATAGAGGGTTATTTAGGGGCAGAAAAAACCTGTAAAATGTGCATAATGCCTTACAGGGAATGAATCTCGTCTCCAATAGATTTTTATCAAAACTAAGTCTAACTCCCATCTTGCTTTTGTCTGAAGGGCTTGGAAACCTGTACCAAGAAGTTAGTAATCTGCCTCTTCTCTAAAAGATACTAGTCCCTTTGCTGTCCTGCTGATAAAGTGGCTTAAGTTCATTTTTGGTCAATAACCTGAAACAATTATGCAGATCTGGAATACTGACTTTTCTGATCTGCATGCTTATTCCAGGTCAGTGACTAATGATCGTGAGACCTTAGAGTAGACCACTAGTATTTTCAGAAGAAGCTCCGAAACTGAATCTTCTATTTTCTTTGGACTGGTTTCCTTGCTGTCTAAACCAAAAAATAGAATAATTTCCATTGAAAATGATCATGAGGTTGTACTGCAGTACTATCGGTGTTTGGTTGATAGCTGATCTATCTAATTACACATCTGTGTCTCATGAAAACCCAAGATCTATACCTGGGGGTGCCCCTTTGTTACTAAACCAAATGGACAGGTTTCTGGGAAAGTTAGGAGACTGAGCCAAAAAAATAGGAGCCCATCATTTTTAATGAGCAATTACCATGTGTGCTGCAAACATACGCTCTTATGTATAATAACTAGCCTATTCAGAAAGAATGATTAGCATATATTTAAAGTACATGAAATATTGGTACAGACACTTTGTACTCAAGTATTGCATGCTTCTTTGTCTTGTTCCAACTCTACTGCCAAGTAATTCTCAGGATCTGCCCTCCTGATACTCCAGCAACAAATGATATCCAACCTAAAGTTACATTTATTGACATTACATACATAGGCGTGCGCAGGGGGTGTCCCGGGTGTGCCTAGGCACACCCTAATCACTGCTTGAGGTGCAGATTCCCCCTGCTGATATTACACCAATGCCCCCGAATGGGGCTTCTAAAAAAATAATAAAAATGAAAAGCTACTGACACTGTCCATGGCCCTACTGACACCAACCCCTGTTCTATTGACACCGTCCATGTTTTAATACATTTGGGGTGCACACCCTAATGCAATAGGCTGCACACACCTATGATTACATACCTATACTGTGCACATTATAACCAGATGTTACCCATGACATTCCAACTATTAACTAATGTACCTTGAAGGAACCTGCAAGACATATGGGAGCTGCCATTGCTGATTTGTGGAGGGCAGGCTGAAGGGCTGTCTTCCTAATTCTGGGTCGCTAATTAGCAAGTCATTGCCCTGGAACAAGTATGCAGAACGTTACTTAAAGCGTTACTAAAACCAGGACTCTGTATTCACTATATCTGGTCTCTCACAGTACACAGAACATGGAAATGCAATTATTTTAGTAAATATAAACTGCTAAATACCTTTTCTCATCAGCAGTATATAGCAGTCTTGTGACTTCTATCAGTGTCTGGCCAAGCACTGGTTAAAGCTTGCAGGAGGAGTTTTCATTCTCCTCTGACCGTCCTATGAGGCTGCATGACCCCTGACCCTCTGTCTGGACAGTGCTGATTAGCCCTGTGCTGATCACATACACTCTTCCAAAAAAAATAATCTCTAGCAATACACACCAAACTGAGCATGTGCAGAGTCCCTCCAAGGCTCTGTACTGTCAGCAGATGGATTGGGGACAGTAAAAGGAGGGGAGGATCAGAGAAGACAGGATTAAACAACCTTTTTATACAATGCAGAGGCTTGACCTCTTAGGTTCCAGAGTGAGTATAACGAACATGCTTTACTGCATATACACACTGATTTTACTGTTGTGGGTTTAGTAACACTTTAGGACATTTCCAGCTTCATTGGAGGCATGCTTTTGCCAGGTAAGTGACTCAGTAGGTAGTAAGTCTGGCACTAGCACCTTTAGAGACAGTTTATCGGATGTGTTTCTATCTTTACAGGTTCATTTTAAGCCACTTACTCCACACAGTATAATGCTGGCAATATACGGCCCGGATTTTAGCTGATTCCTACTGAACCATTCAAAATTCTATCTGTAATGGCAACTCAGTTTGACCAACCTTGATTAAAAAAAAAAATCTAAGGAGTCAGGGCTGGGTGGAAAATTGTTTAAGAGTGGCTACATCCCTTCAGATGCAGTCACTGTTTGGGTGTCCAAACAGCGGTTGTCTAAATACAATAGCCAGTAGGGGCAATTCCCCCATTGACACTGTTTAGCTTCAATGGAGAGCTAAAGGAGAGAGTTTAGTTTTACCTGATTCTAGCTGAATCAGCCAAATAACAAACCGGGAGTGGCCCTGTTTTACCACCTGGCTTGACGAGCTGTAATCTGAAAATTGAAGGAGGCTGATGGAAAAATATCGGCCAAACATTAAGGTGATTGTAAAGTTATGCTTACCTGCTCCGTGCAGTGGTTTTGCACAGGGCAGCCCAGATCCTCCTCTTCTTGGGTCCCTCTTCGGTGCTCCTGGCCCCTCCCTCCTGTTGAGTGACCCCACATTAGGCAGCTTGCTATGGTGGCACCCGAGCTGAGCCACAGCTCCATGTATCCATTCAGACAAGAAGCCACGGTTCGGCCCCGCCCCCTCTCTCCTCATTGGCTAACTGGCTCTGACCGCAGGGGGAGCCAGTGGCGCCGCTGCTGTATCTCAGCCTATCAGGAGGGAGAGGCCTAGGCACTCGTGGACAACGCTGGATCGAGAGGGGGCTCAAGTAAGTATTAGAGGGGCTGCTGCACACACAAGGCTTTTTATCTTATTGCATAGATAGCCTCAAGATAACAAAAACCTTCTGCCTTTACAACCACTTTAACTGCAGCCATTCAGATCAAAGTACAGGTATTCTGACAGATGTAGGAGCAGTGGCTTTCAGAAACAATCGCTGGCAAGGAAGAATCCTCTATAACGTAGCTAGGGGAATCTATTGACTTATTGAAATCTTAATGTGTGTGGTTAACTCTTGCACAACAATACATACTGTAGCTCTTCCATTATCCAGTCTAGCGACTGGAAGAACCAGCTATACACACAGTACAGCCTGGGGCGCTAACCGTCAGTTCTGTTCACCGTCTATTGCAAGAGAGTACAATTTCCTTTTCTTTTTCTTTTTTAATCATCTGAGAATTTTAGTAGCTTGTCCACTGCAACACACCAGCACAGTGCATCTCATACGTAATGGCCTCCCACACAGTGTAAGCCTTCAGCTGCCCACGTTTACAATGCATACAGTGTATGATTCAAGTGTTCTGTTTTACTTTACATTTTACGCTCTCGTGCTACCTAGTATATTGTGTGATTCTGGAAATATAGAGGCTGCCATTGTTGATCTCTCTCCTGAAGGTTTTAGCTGCCTGGCTGTCATACTGATCCAGTGAAGCCAGTAAATTTGGCATATTAGCTTGAATAAATACATTCAGGTCAGGAGTTCTGTCTTTGCTCTGCCTCTATTGGTTCACATTTGATAGGGTGGTGACTAGGAAATTACTGAAGCTAGAGAGAGCCAGGTGACTAACATTTTCAGAAGGAGGTTGTCAATGGCAGCTTACTAATTTCTCTTAATATAATCTTCTCTTTTAAAGGATAGGTTCACCTTTAGGAACATGTTACACCTGCTTAGGTTATGTAATATGCTTCTAATCACCTGCTTTTCACCCCCCCAGAGTTCTGCCCACACAGCCGCATCATTCATCCCCAGAGATCTGTGAATGAATAAACTACAAGTTCCATCTACCCACACCTGAAGATGGCTTTAGTTCTCAGTGGACTTCGAGTGTGCTGATCAGCGAACTCATAATCCAACGACCCTTCTTCCCAGCTTTCTAACGGAAAGCCCTCACGGAGTTATGGGCAGAAAGCTGGAGGGGGAGCGTGCAGGAGCCTGACATTGCCCCTGCGATCCACTGATTGCAAGCGCAATGCTTTGCAGGCTCCTGGAGTGCGGGGAAAAAAACTAAATGCATGTATTTTTTTTTTTTCTTGCATTCATTATTTTTTTCCTTAAAGGTGAACTTGGCCTTTAAATTGGTAAGGAATTTCAAGCCCCAGCAAGTTCTGCCAGCAGCGACTGGTAGGGTATGCTTGATCAGGTACTACAACAGCTAGGAGTCTAAAGACTGCAGTAGTCTAGCGGAGTGTACAACTCCAGGCTCATTTCTTCCACTAGACAGGTCCTTCTTCCACATGCATGTATGTCTTCATCCTTTTCCCTGCAAGTCCTGACTTCATTTTCTGTTACCGTAGATAGAGATTCCGCAGTAGTTTGCATGTGCTATTGACATGCAGTGCTCGCTACTACAAGAAGCCCTTCATTGAATGCGCAAAGATGGCAGTGTGTTGTGTAACAGTAGTCTGCCCCATTTTCTCAGTGTTTACAATGTGTTTTACGTGAGCAGAAAAGTTTTTTCCTGTTACCAGGCAATGTTACTACAGCGAGCTTGATATGCTCAGTATTGATTGAGAGCTTCCAAGCAGACACAGCATTTCTAGTGCTCCTGGAAATTGTATTTATTGCTGTCAGAGTGGAAAGTTTTTTTAGCATGGTGGGGACATTAATTATGTGCAACAACTTGTAGCTGCTTTTTAGAAATCCTCTTCCCTTGTTCTGGCAATAATCGGTCAATTAACAGCTACAATTCTACTGGTTGTTATAGGCTGTAGCAGTACATCACAGTTCATTCATTGTCTGTAATTAAAGAAAGCTATTACTGTGAAGAATGGGTTCCCGAGGCCAATTCATCAAGGTTCTATTCAGGAGACGATACTGACCGGAGTTCATACCCAAATGAATACATACACATTAGTAAGCGATTATGATCATTTTACAGACCCATTACATTTTAACTTTAACTATTTTGTTTTTTGTCTTTGTTTGCTACAGTTAGTAAGGGGCAGGCTAATATTCTAACTAGGTATAATCAAAATCTGCCCAGGTTTAATTCCTGGTCACAGATAGTTCTCAAAATTTTGAAAATCCAAACGTTTTTCCGAACCTCATTGTAGTCTGTAGAGGCATAGGAAGCTAGGCACTGACGCAGAGGACCTATGTCGACGTGAAAAAAAAAAAGAAGAAAAAGACAGACCATAGAGTATGGAGGGCAGCTTTCCATGTGGTTTTGAGGGCTACATTGAAGGTTTGACCTGGGGACAAAAGGTAGCTTACATACAGCAGCACCCCAATCTGTTCATTCTATCGATCCATCCCAAGGGTAGCCATGGCTATACTGTGTGTATGTATGTATAATACGTATATAATATATAATTATTATTTTTTGCATGTAACAGCTTCATGCTTAATAGGAAAAGAGAGCATGACATAATCTTCTTACTTGTCCAGTCACAGGCTGGAGACCGGGTGATGTCAGTTATGCATCTTATAAATGTAACCAAAAACGTGGTGTCATCGTCCTGGCCTTGTTGGCTGGAAAAACTGTATAAATCTGAGGAATTAAAGGGTATAAACACAAATCCTTTAGCATGTAATACAGCTCCCATATTATTATTATGTTTTTCATTTGTGTATTTGAAGTTTACCTTAAACCTGAATTCCAGGCAAATCAGCTTTAAGCAAAGCAGTAAAGATTAACCTGGTAAACATGGCATGCCTAAAACTGTCAGGAAATAGTATATATGAAACATTCATGTGCAATAGCTGATATTTATATAACTATTAAAAAAGATAAATATTACAGTGTTTTTTTTTATATTTTAGACCTACATATAATAATGAATGAAAATAAATACAAAGCACTATGATGTAAATGATTTTTTTAGAACTGGATTGTCCTGGTGATGTTGCATACTTCTGTGTAGTATGTACTCCGGCACTAGGTGTTGATGAGCACAAGTGGGCATTTTGTAAAAAGAGAATGTTCTAAAAGGAATGCTAAAAGCTTTCTGTGTGTTAGTCCAATAATAATATATTTTTTTTTTTTCTCATCTTTATTGCTTTTTACCTTCCCCCAGCTGTAAAGTTTGGTCGCATGTCTAAAAAGCAGAGAGACAGCTTATATGCGGAAGTGCAGAAACATCGCATGCAGCAGCAGCGGGATCACCAGCAGCAACCAGGGGAGGCAGAGCCACTAACTCCTGCGGGATATGGTCTGACCCCCAACGGGCTCACAGAACTGAGAGATGACCTGGGAGGATACATGGAAGGGCACACGCCTGATGAAGGCAAGACGGAGTCGGCAGTGAGCAGCTTCTACCTAGATATCCAGCCATCCCCAGATCAGTCCGGCTTGGATGTTAATGGCATCAAACCTGAACCAGACTATACACCTGCCTCATCCTTCTTCCCATACTGCTCATTTACTAACGGAGAGGCCTCCCCAACTATATCTATGGCAGAACTTGGTAAGTTGCACTGGAAATAACTGATGGATTGATGCCTATGAGTGAAATATCACCATGTTTTAAACTCTATACTATAATCCTGTTATTGGCCTTGTGCCTTGGATGCTGTCAAAAATGGAAATTATATTTAGGACGACACTGTGGTGAAGGAAAAAAATAAAATAGCATTTTTGGAAAAATGTCTGTTTTTTGTAATTGGTTTGATTAGGATTCTCAAGAGTCTGGACATTTGGCAGCTCACGTTCATACATATATTACTGAATATTTATTAAGAATAATGTGAAAATAAATTCTGCTTATACATAGAAAAGAGAAAAGCCAAGTCACGAATAAGCAGCTGGGGTTTGAGTGACTTGTCCTATCTATAGATAGACTGATTTGTGATATATCTGTCATATTTGACACTGACATACAACACACCATGAAACGGCGCCAAATTAAAAAAGAAATGAATAAAAGTGATCTATGCAGTTGTGACCAGAAGAGCAACAAACCAATGTCATGGCTCTCTGTAAAGTTGCAACAGTATGGGTAAGTTATGGGAAACTCTTCAGTTTAGATCTGTATTTTTGATTAGTTTGCAAGACTTTTCATTTCTTATAAATGAATTTGAACCTCCTGTTATGTCTGGAAACGTATCTGTGACATTTTGATTACACTTGCAATGAAATCATTATTGTGTTGGAAATATTTTTTTACATGCCCACATAGATTTACAGACAGAACAAGATATTTGCTGCTGTTATCTAGAAACTCCTCCTGTGCTCATCTTTGGTTCAGTTGCGCTTTACTTACTGATGCCTGATTTTCCTCACTTCATGGTCAAGCCCCACCAACCCCTATCCCCTACATGCAATGTTAAAGCGGAACTAAAGCCACAAATACCTCTGCTCCAACAATCTGACATTCACTCTCGCAAGCATCTTCTCCTGTGTACATGCATGCAATGATGTCAGTTCGCCACCTGCCAATCCAGAGGCCAAAAACCTGGCACCCGGAAGTAGTCGAGGAGAAGGTGACAGAGGCCTTCAAGGGATTTAACTACTGCAGCGTTGTAATGTGGAGTTGAGTGCTTTTGAGGGTTCAGTTCTGCTTTAATAATAAAGTCAGGAAAAGTCAAGCCCCAGTAACCTGCCAAATCGAAGAACTGGCGTTTCTGGATAATGGCAGGCATCTTGTGGTGCCTGCTCTTACAGCCATATCACGATCAGTCTGCACCCCCCGGGGCAGAATTATTGAATTACAGCTACCACTTTACCTAATGAAAGTTGCTTCCCCATTGGCTGAAACTCTGTGCAATCTTGATTGCTAGCAGTAGAGGAACTATAGAGGGAAATATCTCAATGGTTTATGCAACACTATTGGATAATGTCAGTTAACGTGATTGTAAAGGTACAATTTAAAAAAAAATAATAAACATGTCATACTTACCTGCTTTGTGCAATTGTTTTGCACAGAGAAGCCCTGATCCTCCTTTTCTAAGTCCTCCATTGGTGCGCCTGGTTCCTCCTCTCTTCTGACTGCTCCCATAGCAAACCGCTTGCTACAGGGGCATTCATGTGGACTCGATTCTAAGCCAGTATATGTACATCTGTTGACACACACAGTGCAGCTTGTCCTCACCCCACGCTCCCTCCCTACTGGATTTGACAGACCACAGCAGGCACAGCACTGGATTGGGATTAGGCTCAGGCAAGTGTTGGGGGGGGGGGGCTCTTTAGGCAGGAGTTCACATTGTAAAATTTACATGATGTACAGGTTCACTTTATCTTTGTAACTTTCTACAACAATCTAGTTTCTGGATTACAGTGGTGCCTGTTTCATTGACTGACCTTTTAACCCATTAATTTACAAAAAGCAGTGGTTGCAGTTTGACATTTTAATTACTATTATTTCTCATCCACAGAACATCTTGCTCAGAACATCTCCAAATCCCATATGGAAACCTGCCAGTATTTACGTGAAGAGCTCCAGCAGATAACATGGCAAACCTTTCTCCAGGAAGAGATTGAAAACTATCAGAGCAAGGTAAAATATGTCCTGATAACTGCTACATTATAGAGTTCTGGTACCATTTAAAAATAATCCAAAAATATGATTCCTGTTTTCAGTGATGTGTGATCTTATTCTTCTGATTGTAGCTAAATATCAGTGGGCAAATATTGTTTTGCATTCTTACGCAAATAAGCTTGTTTTGTAATGAGAAAGAAAACCTGCATCATTTTGATAATCTGTAATGCATTTGTTAATACATATAACCTATACATTGGTTATTTATACATTGCTGTATACTGAATTACTGCACATGAATAATGCTGAATTTTCATTACCATTTTTTCGAACAGGAATCACGTAAAGACAATCCAGTACATAGAGAAGCTGGGGAATAGGGCAGAGGAAGAGAGATAAAGAAAGCAGTGAATGAAAGCATTCATTATAACCCAGAATAACTCCCCTTGAGTTCACAGGCAGTGTCAGATTGAGGTATTGGCTTCCAAGCAGTGTGCCAGTTCAGAATGCCCTTTGTAGAAACGGGAGGGTTTGCGCCACCCTGAAATATCATTCTGCCAAAGCAAACGTTTTTACTCCCATATTAAAATTATGTTTTTTTTTTTCGAGCATTGTCTTTTTTATGGCCGTAAAAGCAGCATTTTCCATTTTTTATTAGACGTACACATAAAACGATCAGCCTAATGTAAATAATTTTTATGAATGTGTGCTAAGCATTTCAAATTTCTGTTGCCTATGTATAATTGTACTTATACGGGCAGCCATATTTGAGACTTGCATGCACAGGTCCTGCTTCCTGCAGTGCTACATGTTTGTGATTTTCCCCTCACCAAGTCTGTAGGTCTGTAGACATGCAGAACAAGGCACCCCTTCTGTAGATGAGGTCATATCTCATTCACTCTAAAGCCCTTCTTTTATACACCCCAGTGTTATTTGAAGGAGCGGTCTTCGCCAGAATGGGCAGATGGCATTCCAGAAATATGTGCAAAAGCATCTCTTTGTGCAGCACGGGTCACTTTGTCAAGGGAAAAGTTTAAGGGTGGCCAGGGTCTTGTACCACTGTTTCAGAATTTTAGAAGTAATTTCTTGGTACTTATTACTAACTGAGGCTTTGTGTGCAAAAAAACAATAAAAAATGCGGTCTCTCTGAGAATCTGGGAACATAATGTTTAAGTCCCTCTCCCATTTGGACAGAAATGTTAAATCTTGCCAGGAGTGTATTCCCATTAGTACTTGGTAGGACATATAGAGGGTCTTTCTTAATTTGCCTCTATCTCAGCAGAGTTCTTTGAATGGTGCAAGTTGTTTTTTAAAGGAAACTGGTTTGGGCAAGGAACAAAAAAGCGATTGAATTCTCTACATTTCCATTTTTGGGATTGCAGACTCAGTTTGCAGATTCATAATTTACACCTGGTTGTAGGAGCTCAGAAGGTCTGAGGCTCACATAAGTCCTTGTTAAGACTAAAGCCCTGTACACACGATCAGATATCCTATGGATTTTCGTCTGATGGATTTGTCCATCAGAAAACCGATGAAACTGTTTTCCATCAGTCTTGCCTACACACCATCAGTCAAAAAACCGACCGTTCCAAACGTGGTGACGTAAAACACTCCGATGAGCTGAGAAAAATAAAATTCAATGCTACTGAGCATGTGTCGACTTGATTCTGAGCATGCTTGGGTTTTTTATCTGATGGATTTCCCCACAGACGATCGGAAATTGCCATCGGGTTTTTATCCATCAGATAATTTTAAAACATGTTCTATTTTTTTTAAAACCGATGACAAAAAGACTGATGGGTCCCATACACGATCGGTTTGTCTGATGAAAACAATCCATCGGACGGTTTTCATCAGTCAAACTGATCGTGTGTACAGGGCTTAAGTTCTAGACACTTTGGGATTGATTTACTAAAACCGGAAAATGCAAAATGCTGCTGTGCATGGTAGCCAATTCGCTTCTAACTTTAGCTTGTTCATTCAAGCTTTGAAGCCTGAAGCTGATTGGTTTCTATGCAGCGCTGCACCAGATTTTACATACTTCAGATTTAGAAAATCAACCCCTCTTTGCTTTTCCCTCTTCAGAGCTTCCTTGGGTGGACACCAGTGATGCAGAGAGCAGTGATGACACCAGCATCACTCTCTGCAATATGGTATATTAGCGCAGAGCACCATGGGGTCCATGACACCCTACACTCACAGCGGTGGCATAACTAGAACCTTCAGGCCCCAAGAAACCATGAAGGGCCCTCCTGACCCCCAGCCAGGGCCCTTCCCTCAGAGCCTAGTGGCGAAACGCCAGGGCCCGTTTGTAAGTGTGACCTTTGTGACCCTGGTAGTTCTGCGTCTGGTGCCAATAGTTTGTTAATTTTTGTTCTTTTTGTTTTTTTTTTACAATTTTTTTTTTTATCATTTACACTTTTTCTTTATTTGTTGCTATTCTTTTTAGGAGCCCTGTTGGGGGTCTTTGGTTGATATTTCAGGGGTCTAAACAGACCTCTGATGTTTCACCTTTGAGACAGAGAAAGGAAATTGAGGACACAGCACTCAATTTCCCTCAGCTGCACTGAATGAACAGAAATAGCTCTGTACAGAGCTTCCCATTCATTCACAAACTGAAGCTCAGTAAACTGAGTTTAATATGTTTCAGTTATGAATGGACAGAGTCAGTGATCGGTACGGATCACTGACAATCCATTCAGAAAAGGAAGGGTCCTGTAAATTATACATTTACTGGCCCCTTCCTTGCTTTCCATCCTGATAGATCCCCGAAGCAGCCGGTGGGAGAGGGGAGTTAAGGACCCGGCAGAGCTCAGGGGGATGACAGGGGATAGGGCCTAGAGAGAGCAGGGGGTCTGGTGAGCACACGGGGCAGCAGAAAAAAGCTGACAGAAGGAGCGGCAGGGGCTGCTGCATATAGAGAAACCAATCTCCAAATCAGGAAAATGGAGAGATCAGTTCCTCTATATGCAGCTGCCCCTGCTGCTCCTCCTATTCGGGTGTACAGGGCCGGAACACATGGGTATGGGCCATGTATGCACTGGCATGGTTAGTTTTCAGCAGTGCTGAAAAATCCCCTTTGTTTATGGAACTCCAGTAAGTCATCCCAGTGACTCGTACTCCTCACATCGCAGTGACTCATACCCTACAAAAGCGTTCAGCCAGAGGTTTCTATCAGACAAAATCACCTTCAAAGCAAGGTGCTCTGCTTTGCTGTCTAGATAAACCATAGTGCTTTGGGATTTCTTTTTTAATGTATAAATGATTATTTGTAAAACAGAAATTGTGTTCTGACACTGAGAAAACCTATATATAAAAAAAAAAAAAAAACGACCGTAAAATTGATCTAAAACATTATATTTTACCCAAATAGAGGAAGACACATGAAAGACTTAATTTGATTTTCCCCAGTTAAAGGAGAATGTGCTGCAGTGTTGGTGTTAAAGTGACACTGTTTTCTTGCCCATTCAAGACAAAATGATAATATCATCAAGGGTAAGGGCCCTTCCTGACCCACTGATACCTTGTCCAGCGCTTCCCTCCTATTTTGTTCCTCTGTCATAGCTGGTGATAATACCCAATATTTTAAGGTAGGGGAAAGCATGTGACCCCCCTCCCATGTGACCATGCTCAGGTCTAGTAGCCAGTCCCAAGGCCCAAACACACATGAGAGGAAGTAATGTTACTACTCCCTCCGCAATAAACACAAGCTGACACTGGGGAATTTAGTGCTGGCTGCAATGGAGACGGAATGCTGGCAAAGTAAGTATCTGGGAAGGAGGGCTTTGCTAAGACACTATCACTTTGCCCTGGGCAAGGTAACACAGTTTCCTAAACACTATAGCCCTTGTTCTGTGCAGGAGCTTTGCTGAGCAATCCCTTAGGTCGGATGACTGCTTGATTTTTGATCAGTGTGGGAGATTTGATAAAATTAGGTCATTCGAACTGTTTAATACAATATATTGCTATATAGTTTATGTATGTATAGCATTCAGGTTACTTTACTGCCATTTGCAGGATTATATACAATTGTCAGACCATAGTTTAAAGTCCAACTCTAGAATGGAGAGAAGCAAAAACCCTTTCAGTTGGGTTCCCTGGACTGTGGGCAGTCCCTTGGTGTGATTGCGTACAGTGTGGGGCTATTAATCCTGCATTGTTCATAGATGCAGGTATGCGACTGTGGCTGGGATTACTTTGGAGAGGAGGCCCTGCGGTTGCGTGAATAGGGACAGTCAACCAGAGTGAGGAGTAAAGTCAGTATTGCTCCTTTAGCCCTATACCCTAAAGCCCTGTACACACGGCCGAGAATCCCGTCAGGAAAAAAACGTCGGATTTCCTGACGAGATTCCTGGCAAGCTTTTCTTGCCAAGCCGTGCATACAGACAGCCATTCAAAAGAACCACCGTTCTTTTGAATGGCAAGAACGCGGTGACGTCATCGACTACGATGAGCATGCGCTCGTCACATGCGATGCCGTCGCCGCCATCTTGCTTCACCCTACACTACCCTTGTAAGCTACATCGAGCATGCGCCAAAGTCTCATCGAGCACATTCGCGGGCTTACCGGAGGACAGGTAAGCTTGTAGCCTCGTACACACACACACACACGCACGGTTTTCTCGTCGGGAAACAGGCCGACGAGATTCCTGACGAGAAAAACGAGAATCCTGACGAGAAAATAGAGAGCAGGTTCTCTATTTTTCTCGTCGAGATTCCCGGCAGTTTTCTCGACGAGAAAACATACACACAAACAGTTTTCTCGGCAAGAACCAGCAAGAAAACTGCTGGCAGAACTTTTTGCAGAGAAAACCGTTTGTGTGTATGTTTTCTCGTCGAGAAAACTGCCGGGAATCTCGACGAGAAAAATAGAGAACCTGCTCTCTATTTTCTCGTCAGGAATCTCGTTGGCCTGTTTCCCGACGAGAAAACCGTGTGTGTGCGAGACTTTAGACTTTGCACACAGTTAACACTGCAAGGGTTTTTTTTTTTTTTCTTGTGCCCGGAGTTGGGCTTTAATTTTAATGCTGCTGCCCCTTTTAAAGTAAATGAGGTAATACATTCTGGTTTGAAACTCTGACTCTTGCCTCTCTGTGGAGAAGACTTCTGAATTGTTAATTCCTTTTTTCTTCTCCTATACAGCAACGAGAAGTGATGTGGCAGCTTTGTGCAGTCAAAATAACAGAGGCCATTCAGTATGTGGTGGAATTTGCCAAACGTATTGATGGGTTCATGGAGCTGTGTCAGAATGATCAGATCGTGTTGCTAAAAGCAGGTAAATACAAAGAAGTTTAAACCATGAAGTAAACTGCTGAAGCGTACAGAATGTTTACATTTGAAATGCATACTATTTTATTAATGGTTTACAGCATTATATCTCCAGGAAAATGGTTAAATCCACACATAAAATGCTTTTTCCAACCAAAAGAGTTGTATGTTTATTTAACTAGTCCTGGGAATCACACAGCCCTGCCACACTGCACAGCCAGAGAAAAGACCTGATTTTTACCTGCTACGGGTATTATAACCCTTACAGGTCCCCTCCCCTCACAGTGACTGGACAGCAGACTGTTGAGATAATTTAACCTTCACTTTGCTCTCTGATCCTTTCAGCCTAACCCTTGTTTGCACATGAGCACTACAGCACAACTAATTGGCTGCATTTGCTACCGTGTTTCCCCAAAAATAAGACCTACCCCGAAAATAAGACCTAGCATTATTTTCCAGGAGGGCTGCAATATAAGCCCTACCCCGAAAATAAGCCCTAGTTTAAAATGCTTGTAAAATCCTATAATCCAGTCTATTACAGTAGTATATAATGTACAATGTTTGTGTTTCTGTAATATAATTGCGGGAAAGAGAGCTCCGGCGGGTCACAGAAGCGCAGAGCGGCGCTATAACGAAGGTATTTAGGACAATTATATTACAGAAACACACACATTGTACATTATATACTACTGTAATAGAGTGGATTATAGGATTTTACAAGCATTTTAACTTGGTTCACACTGGGGATTCCTGACAGGCATGCAGGGAGAGAGAGGGGGAGAGAAGACAGCACATTACATGGTAAGACCTACCCCGAAAATAAGCCCTACTGTGTCTTTTGTTGCCAAAATTAATATAAGACCCAGGCTTTTTTTCGGATTGTAAGAGGCTGATACCAAGTTAAATCCAGAAAGTTACACTAGTTGCATTTAAAAATAAATTTTATTAGTTAGTCATACTAAAGTCTCAGTTTTTTTCATTTAAAAGTAACAAATATGTCATACTTGCCTGCCCTGTGTATTGGTTTTGCACAGAGCGGTCCAGATCCTCCACTTCTTGGGTCCCTCGCCAGCGCTCCTGGCCTCTCCCTCCTGCCTAGTGCCCCCACAGCAAGCAGCTTGCTATGGGGTCACCAGAGCCAATGCACTGTGTGTCCATTCAGAAACAGAGCTGCGGTTCAGTCCTGCCCCTCTCTCCTCATTGGCTCACTGACTTGGACTGCAGCAGGAGCCAATGGCGCCGCACTGCTGTCTCAGCCAATGAGGAGGGAGAGTCCCGGGCAGATGAGACTCTCCTGCAACATCGCTGGATCGAGATGGGCTCAGGTAAGTAATAGAGGGGTTGACGGGGGTTGCTGCACACAGAAGGCTTTTCATCTTAATGCTTAGAATGCATTAAAATAAAAAAACCTTCTGACTTTACAACCACTTGAATTAATTTTTTCCATAACATTGATAGCTGGCAACTCTGAAACTTCTTAGTATAAATTCTTTATCGGTTACACAAATGCTAATACAAAATCCAAAGTGCTAACGTGTTTCGACTTACAAAGCCTTCTCCAGCATGCTATAAGGAAGGCTTTGTAAGCCAAAACACGTTAGCACTTTGGATTCTGTATCAGCATTTGTGTAACCAATAAAGTATTTATACTAAGAAGTTTCTGAGTTGCCAGCTACCATTATTATGAGTGTATGCTGTGGAGAGTGAATGTGCTGGAAAGAGCACTAGTCTGTCCTGTTTTCACACTTTTTAACATAGCAGTTGAGCTTGGGTAAGATTTATTTGCAGAGATTAATTTGTGTGTTTTTATATTTGTCTGTAGTTCAGCTTTAATCTATAAAATAGTTTAATGGTCTGAACTTATAGCATACAGTCAAGTTTTTTCTGATTGGTTGCTATGGGTTACTGCACTTAGTGTTTCAATTCTTACACTGTCTATTAAATAGGGTCTGAAGTGTAAAGTTCATCATACATCCTCCTTCAGATCTACCAAATCTATGTAGTGCAAGGGCCTGCCTGACTGGATTCAAATTGATTGGATAGATTAGGTCGTTCTTGATGAGTCTGTAAAATGTAAACAAAATTGCCCTGGACTTCAATTGGTAATCATATATATATATATATATATATATATATATATATATATATATAATGTCACTTTAATCCAACCTACATTGCAATGTGCGCCATTTTTTTTTTCTACTCCTGCAGGTTCCTTAGAAGTCGTTTTCATCAGAATGTGTCGTGCCTTTGATTCACAAAACAACACCGTATATTTTGATGGCAAATATGCAGGCATAGAAGTCTTCAAGTCACTTGGCAAGTATTTCACAATACACAATGGTATATGTCCTGTGTCATGTTTGCCAGTGGGCCTTTCTGCTTTGTGTTAGCTGTCCAAGGTAGTATGAAGCATGCAACAATTTCACAATATAAGAGGTAAAAAAAATAAAATAAAAATTACAGCCAAGGACTGCGGCCACACATTTATTTAAAATATTTTTGGTATTGATAAAACTTGGGGTCATATAAACTCATTTTATTTTAATAAATCCTTTCATGTTTATACTGTTATTGTGGCACAGTCACTATTATTGGTTATCCTGAGACTGCATGCTGTTAGGTTATCTCACAGCAGTTCATCCCCAAGCGTTGGACTTTTTGGAAATTTTTGGTTGTATAAAAACTTAGTGGTTGTAAAGCCACTTTTTTTCTTACTATAGTTCCCTGTGTTCAATAACATAATGTTCCCCAGTGTATGTGATTTATAAAAAAATATGCTGCCTAATACCTTATTTCAGAGCACTGCTCTCCTCTCCTGATCTGACAGCTGCTGACGTCAGTCGGGAGGAGACCGGCGGGCAGTCACGTGAGTGCAGAGCGGCACTCTGAAATAAGGTATTGGGCAGCATATTTTTTTATAAAGCATAAACACCGGGGACCATCATGTTATCTAACACAGGGAACTATAGTAAGAAGACACCGTTCTTTTTCCAGCAGGAGGGGAGGATCAGGGAGCAGATTGGAGCTGACGGGTGGGTAACGACAGAGGAGAGCTGCGGATGACGGAGGCACAAAAACTGATCACGGTGTCAGGGATCAGCAGCCATGATAAACGGTGGTCAGTTTACAGAGGAGAGGGCAGGATCAGCCAGGTACAGTATCTCACAAAAGTGAGTACACCCCTCACATTTTTGTAAACATTTTATTATATCTTTTCATGTGACAACACTGAAGAAATTACACTTTGCTACAATGTAAAGTAGTGAGTGTACAGCTTGTATAACAGTGTACATTTGCTGTCCCCTCAAAATAACTCAACACACAGCCATTAATGTCTAAACCGCTGGCAACAAAAGTGAGTACA
This sequence comes from Rana muscosa, assembly GCA_029206835.1. Taxonomy (NCBI): domain Eukaryota; kingdom Metazoa; phylum Chordata; class Amphibia; order Anura; family Ranidae; genus Rana; species Rana muscosa. The sequence goes on from CM055118.1 coordinate 576,326,267, forward strand.
CCCCTAAGTGAAAATGTCCACATTGGGCCCAAAGTGTCAATATTTTGTGTGGCCACCATTCTTTTCCAGCACTGCCTTAACCCTCTTGGGCATGGAGTTCACCAGAGCTTCACAGGTTCCCACTGGAGTCCTCTTCCACTCCTCCATGACGACATCATGAAGCTGGTGGATGTTAGACCTTGCGCTCCTCCACCTTCCGTTTGAGGGTTCCCCACAGATGCTCAATAGGGTTTAGATCTGGAGACATCACCTTTACCCTTAGCTTCTTTAGCAAGGTAGTGGTCGTCTTGGAGCTGTCTTTGGGGTCATTATCATGATGGAATACTGCCCTGCAGCCCAGTCTCTGAAGAGAGGGGATCATGCTCTGCTTCAGTATGTCACAGTACATGTTGGCATTCATGGTTCCCTCAATGAACTGTAGCTCCCCAGTGCCGGCAGCACTCATGCAGCCCCAGACCATGACACTCCCACCACCATGCTTGACTGTAGGCAAGACACACTTGTCTTTGTACTCCGCACCTGGTTGCCACCACACACGCTTGACACCATCGGAACCAAATAAGTTCATCTTGGTCTCATCAGACCACAGGACATGGTTCCAGTAATCCATGTCCTATGTCTGCTTGTCTTCATCAAACTGTCTGTGGGCTTTCTTGTGCATCATCTTTAGAAGAGGCTTCCTTCTGGGACGACAGCCATGTAGACCAATTTGTCAGACCAAGTGTGTGAAGTATGGTCTGAGCACTGACAGGCCAACCCCCCTTTCAACATCTGCAGCAATGCTGGCAGCTCTCATATGTCTATTTCCCAAAGACAACCCCTGAGAATGACGCTGAGCACGTACACTCAACTTCCTTGGTCGACCATGGTGAGGCCTGTTCTGAGTGGAACCTGTCCTGTTAAACCACTGTATGGTCTTGGCCACCATGCTGCAGCTCTGTTTCAGGGTCTTAGCAATCTTCTAATAGCCTAGGCCATCTTTATGTAGGGCAACAATTCTTTTTTTTTTTTAGATCCTCATAGAGTTTTTGGGCCATGAGGTGCCATTGTAAACATCCAGTGACCAGTATGAGAGAGTGAGAGGCTTAACCCCAAATTTAACACACCTGCTCCCCATTCACACATGAGACCTTGTAACACTAATGAGTCACATGACATCTGGGAGGGAAAATGGCTAATTGGGCCCAATTTGGACATTTTCACTTAGGGGTGTACTCACTTTTGTTATCAGCGGTTTAGACATTAATGGCTGTGTGTTGAGTTATTTTGAGGAGACAGCTAATTTACACTGTTATACAAGCTGTACACTCACTACTTTACATTGTAGCAAAATGTAATTTCTTCAGTGCTGTCACATGAAAAGATAAAATAAAATATTTACAAAAAATGTGAGGGGTGTGCTCACTTTTCTGAGATACTGTATTTCAGGTGATGGGGCCAAATTACGCAGCACATGGACTGTGCTGTATAACCTGCTTTAAAGGAACAGGATCGTTTTTTTGTTTATTTTTGTTTTTTTTGGGTTTCCAAACGCTTTAAGGCAGGAAAGGGTAAAAATAAGGGCGACTCCCTGATATCTCTAATCTCAATAGATAAGAAAACTATTTTATATAAAAAGTCATATCTTACAAACTGTTAAAAACAGACATATCACATCATAAGGGCAACATATAGCCCAGAATGTATAAAATCAAAATAAAAGGTAATAGTCAGATAGTGGAAATCGTCTACACATTGCACGGTCAGGGCTGTTTCTTTAGGGCTTCAGTCTCTCAACATCTGACTGAATACCTAGTATTAAAGTGATTGTAAAGCTTTGTTTTGTTTTTTAAATAACAAACATGTCATACTTACCTCCTTCATTTGATCCTTGACTTCTGGGGTCCCCCTGACGGCGCTGGTAGCTCTTCCCACGCATCGTATAACCCCCTAGGAGAAGCGCTCTCCCGGGGGGTTACCTTGTGGGCGCTCTCCCGAGTCCAGCATTTACGTCCATAGACGCAGAATGCCGGATCGGCCCCGCCCCCTGGCGCCTGCGTCATTGGATTTGATTGACAGAAGTGGGAGCCAATGGCTATGCTGCCATCAATCCAATCAAGAGCCAAGACAACGTGCAGAGGGGAAGAGCGCGTCTCCGGCGTGGGATTTACGGGGCTTAGGAGAGTAAAACGGGGGCTAGGGGGATGGTCAGTGACAGAAGTTTTTTTGCATAGGGTGCATTAAGGTGAAAAAACATGAGGGTTTACATCCCCTTTAACAAACATTTATGATAAATACAAGATACAAGCAAATGGACAAAAACTTGTTCGTATTCATATGAAACCCCCTATCCCATGGAAAAGGGGAAAATGGCGGGGGAGAGGAGGGGGGAAAAAAAGAAGGGGGATAAATAAAATAAACATAATATACATTACCTCACATTGCTATCACATCCGTTTTGGGCTATGGGGAGACAAGTGTACAGGAACCTACTGGAAAAGACCAACCGCTGGAGTGGAGCAGATCAAACAGAAGACCTTGAGAGGCCTGCAAGCTGTGTCACAAATGAGGCTAAAATCATTATATTGAAAGTTTTTTTTTTTTTTTTTTCTTAACAAGTACAGAATAACGGAGACAAACTGTCACACGGAATAAAGGAACTAGAAATCGAGAAAACAAAAAATATAGCACTAAGCCCACAAGTTGCCGTTTTTTTATATATATATATATATATATATATATATATAATATATCTCAATATATCACCTGTACCCCTCTATCATACTTGGCAAACTAATAAATATCCCTCAAGTAACAGTAAGAACAACATTCTCAACAAAGAGTAACAAACGGGCCCATTGCATCTATCCAAATAGACCATATTGCAGCAAACGTATGTAGAGCATTGCGAGAGAGGCACGTATGTTTCTCAAACAAAACATTCACTTCTGATTTCCAGAGTAGATGATACCCATCGTGAAGTAATCAGTTTTTGTGCAATAAAAAGAGATCTTAAAACTGCAACAATTAACTTTGAGTCCAATGTATTGGAATCAACCTATCCCAGGATACATAAAATGGGGTCAAGGGTTAGGGAAATACTATATAAATTATTTAAAGCACACATATGTAAATGGTGATCGCGCCACACATGTGAGGTATCGTCGCAAACATCAGAGTGAGAGCAATAATTCTAGTGCCAGACTCCCTCTGTAACTCTAAACTGGTAACCTGTAAAAATATTTAAAGTGTCACCTATAGGAGACCTTTAAGTACCGTAGTTTGGCGCCATTCTACGGCATACACAATTTTTAACCTCCCTGGCGGTATTCCCGAGTCTGCCTCGGGGTGAATTTTCCATGCCAAAAGCGGTAACCCCGAGCCACACTCGGGGCTGCATCGCAGGATACAGGGAGAGTTACTTACCTTGTTCCCTGGATCCTGCGATGTCTCCCCGCTGTGTGTGCGAGCTGTCTCCTCGCTCGATTCACACAGTGCCCGAGTGCCGCCGAGCTCCATTCCCTGTGAGCATTGAGACGCACGGGGGCGGAGATCGGCACCAAATTCAAAAAAGTAAAAACACATTACACATACAGTATACTGTAATCTTACAGATTACAGTACTGTATAATACAATTACACATCCCCTTTGTCCCTAGTGGTCTGTCCAGTGTCCTGCATGCACTTTTATATTATAAAAAATGGTTCTTTCTGCCTGGAAATTGGAGATTGTCCATAGCAACCAAAAAGTGTCCGTTTACGTCAAAAGTGGTTTTAGACGCCTAGAAAACCGCGATAATAAATTAGAATCACTTGCAGAATTGAGCGATAGCGATTTGTGGGGAAATTCGTGATCAAACACTGAAAGTAATGACAGCGACAATTCTGCAACTGAGCAAATTTCTGTGTTTTTGATTTGATTACATTATTATAATTACATTATTATTTGTTATAATTATTTATAGTTATTTATTATATTATAATTTATGATTTTGTGTTTCAAACTTTATCATACCCGGGATGTCTACTAGACTCTGGTTTGGACAGATTTAAGTGAGTTATTTCTAAGAATTACAGGCCTACAATATAAAACGCCAAATTAATCGTAACATCATCTTTTACATTTTATTCAAAAATTGGGCATTCTATTATGTTTGTGTGCAATATAATCCATTAAAGTGTATTTTATTTTTTCCCCAAAAATTGCATTTGATAAACCGCTGCGCAAATACAGTGTGAAAAATTGCAAAAAAAAAAAAAATGTATTCAATAGGACCTCTGCTAAAAAAAAAAAAATATATATATATATATATAGTGTTTGGGGGTTCTAAGTAATTTTCTAGCAAAGAAATGTTATTGCCCCGGTACAGAAGTAGTTAGTCAGGAGAGTTCAAGGAAATTGGATTTTATCAGCTCACAAGATTCCTGACAGAATACACAGATTTTCTTGTGCACTTAAAAAAAATCTAGTGTAAGGGTTTACATATACTAAACCTTTTCACGGCCTAAATTAAAAGTGTAACCCTGTTTGGTATATTGCTTTTATGTCCATGTGGCTTTGTGTTTATTATTGTCTCTCTCTTTTTAGGTTGTGAAGATTTAATGAGCTTCGTATTCGAATTTGGTAAAAGCTTGTGTTCTCTGCATTTGACGGAGGATGAGATCGCTTTGTTTTCTGCCTTTGTGCTCATGTCAGGAGGTGAGGATATTAATAAAAGTGGACAGAAACTGGACAGGAATAGGGCTAAATTGACAATAAATGGATATCATTATTTTTCAAAGAAATCCACTGCTTAATGGACCTGTACAGTAGTCTATTTTTTATGAAATGGTTTCTTACAGTTTTTTTCTGCCTTTTTTTTAACCTCTTTTGTGAGCTCCCAAACCTCTCCTTTTTCCTACCCTTGCTTCTGTTTTGATATGGGCAACACACATTGTGGTCATATGACCTGCAATGTTCTTACATACATTGGGACTATGGAGAATGAACATAGCCACCCTATAATGGGAAATTTGATCACAGCAGCCCAAAAAATTGTTTTGGAGGCTGAGAGCAATAGAAGGGACTTTTTTGAGTTAAGAATACATACATGAATAGAATACATCTTTTTTTTTTTTTTTTTTTTTTTTTTAACCACAGTACGGTGTCACTTTAAATTCAGATGTGTAAACTGTTGGCTGTAAATTTAGGACTGAATAAAAAGTTTTCTGTCTTTCGCAATGTCTTGGTATCACCTGTTAACCTTCATGACAAAGTCTCTAAAGCTGGGAGGGCTGCTGACATGGAAAATAGTTCCTTGTATCAGACCTGAGAAACATTTCGGGCTTGATTTACTAAAACTGGAGAGTGCAAACTCTGGTGCAGCTCTGCATAGAAACCCTTTTAGCTTCCAGGCTTTTTTGTCAAAGCTTAATTTAACAAGCCAAAGTTAGAAGCTGATTGGCTACCAGGCACAGCTGCACCAGATTTTGTGCTCTACAGTTTTAGTAAATCAGCCCCCTCTGTGTCTGTGCCATAATGCTTTAATATTGTTGGTCATCTTGGTAAGCCATGGAGCATCTGTGTCTACCCAGCTCCTTGCTGATGTAAAGTTGCTGTACAGAAACCGTTGCTTTTTAACTTGTGCCTCTAGTGGGGTTATGCAATATAAAGAGCATCAAGAGGTGCTTGATTTCTGTATTTACAAGTTTTATAGGAGAAGTTTGGGGGGTCAACAAAAAAGCAAACCTATATATACTCGCCTCTGTGCTAAGCCATGCGCTGAAAGCCAGAGCTAGCTGTCAACCAGGCAGCTGGGTGGATCCTGACAATATGGTTGGGATTCTTCCAGAGCCTGGATTGGCTCTGTGATGTCAGCTAATAGTGGTCGATCGCCTGGGTCACAAGAGAGGAGAAATATGTGCACCCCTGTGACCTACAAGAGAAGTATGACCAAAAAAAGCTTTGGCCAGAATTCTTATGCCGCGTACACATGATCGATTTTCTCGACAGTGAAAACACCGTCGAGAAAATCGACGGAAAAAACGAGGAACGGCTTGTTCCCCTGCACACGGCCGTTTTTCCCGCCATTTTTTCTCTTGGTCGAGAAAAACGACTGTGTGTAGGCTCCCCGGCAGCGTTTCCCTATGGGAAAAATGCAGTGAATCACGACGAGAAAAATTAGAGCATGTTCTAATTTTTCTCGTCGTGATTAATGCCGTTTTTCTCGTCGGGAAAAATGATCAAAAGCCCACACACAGTCGTTTTTCTCGTCAAAGAGAAAAAATTTAATTTTTCCCGACGAGAAAAATGGTCGTGTGTACGCGGCATAACTCTTGAAATTGCAGCACTGGTCACAGCTATTTATTTAGTCTGTGCTAACACCTCTAATCCTACTGTGACAAAAAAAAATCCATACAAATGGACATTACAGAGAATGAATGTTCAAGCACATTGAAGTGTTTGTTACTTGACTAACACGTTTTTGTCCTTGTCATTGCCATATGGCTCAGGGCTGGGCAGTGGTACATTTTAGGCCATACTCTATGCCAAATAATAATTTTTTTATGATCTCGCTTTTCTAAGATCGGTCATGGCTACAGGAGAAACTGAAGATTGAGAAACTCCAGCAGAAAATCCAGCTCACACTGCAGCATGTTCTTCAAAAGAACCATCGTGATGATGGAATTCTAACCAAGGTAAGGCCACATCCCTCTGCAGGCTTATTCAGTAAACACAGCAACCCATAGCAACTGAACAGAATTCACGTTACTCAAGTCAGACTGGGACAGGAGTGCGGTTACTGCAGTGATTTTTGGGGGTGGGCGCAAACAAACTGAAAAATACAAATAAAAAAATATCAATTGCAGCCACTGTGCCCATCAAATGCAGCCACTGTTTCAGCCAATCAGATGACGGGTATGGCTCAAATCAGGTGCTTCAAAAAAACACCCCCGCCGGTGTAATTCAGGCCTCTGCCGTCCTAAAAGGGCCGGACGCCTGATTAGGTTGTGGCCACGGCAGCCAGGGATAGATTCATGCTATGCATGAATCTATCCATGATACATATAGGGGGAGGGGGGGCGGCACCCGTGCGCCCTTAATGGACGGGCTGCGACTGGTGTACTTCAAAGAAGATGTTCAACTGTCCAAAAAAAAAAAAGAAGGAAAACCACAGAGGCATTCAGGAGGCAACAGTATCGCCTCCTGGATGTCTATTAGCATCTCCTGTGCTGCCCTCTTAAAAGCATTCTAACACAGATTGCTTTTCAGAGACCAACACAGGGGTGTAAACAAGCCCTTACACACTTGCTCCACTAATTAGCTTTTGAGAGTATGACCCTCTCCTCATTCTATTAAATGCATGGTTTTGCCTTTGTTTAAGAAATTTCCTATCACTTTGTCTGGACATAGCCGTAATAGCTTGCCCTGCTCTATCCAAAAATTGTTTTTGTTGGAGTAGGTCTTTAAGCTCCTCTGGGATAAGCATTGTGCAGGCTTGTTTTAATTTGTTACTTTGGATCCTTTTACTGTAGATGTTCCTAAAATATTTTCACAGGAATGCCCAGAAGTCTACTATACTATTTAAACTACATACACACTGCGCTCTTGTAGTGATTTTTCTTGAGGCAGCTGAATTTTAGTGTCTGTTTACTACATGCATCCATATTATATATGTTTGGCTTTATAGAGATGTCACAGAACCTTAAGTGTATGTCAAAGAACTCATTAGCCTAAAGTAACTGAGGAGTTTTTGGTGTCCATATTTTTAAGTCCAAGCATTTCTGGAATATTGCCATAGATGGCCAAGGTTGTGGAATGGAGAGCCAGTATGTTGAGTACACCAACCAGCAATTGCCGTACTATTGCAGCATGGTTTGGCTCTGCTTCAAGCTTAGAGGCTTTTGGTAGATCAGCACCTTAGACAAACTTTAAGGCTGGGTTCACACTAGTGTGAATTTTATGTGGGATTCCCCGCATCCAATTTGCATTACAGGAGATTGTGACCGGCTCTCTGTGGAGCCGGTTTACATATCTCCGGGGGCTGCGGAGCGACTTGCACAGGAGCCCTGTGCATCTTTGGCTCAGTTTTCAGGGCCGAATTCGGCCCTGATTCTTCCCTGAAGTGGAGAACGGACGCTCAGGACCCCGGCTGTGAGCCGCATTCGTCTGCAGTGTGAACCCAGCCTTAAAGCAGAGTTCCACCCAAAAATGGAACTTACGCTTTTTGGAATCCTCCCTCCCTCCGGTGTCACATTTGGCACCTTTCAGGGGGGAGGAGGGAGAAGATACCTGTGTAAGCCAGGTATTTGCTCCCACTTCCGAGCATAGGTCGCCACGGTGACCTACGCCACTCCGTCCCCCCGCTGTCTTCTAGGAGACACGCAGGGAGCAGTGGACTCGCACATGCGCAGTAGGGAACCAGGAAGTGAAGCCACGATTCACTTCCTGATTCCCTTATCGAAGATGGCGGCGGCAGCATCCGAGAGCCGAGGGACAGATCGGCTCCGGGTGCCGACGTCGCGAGCGTCCTGGACAGGTAAGTGTCCATATTTTAAAAGTCAGCAGCTGCAGTATTTGTAGCTGCTGACTTTTAAAAACAAAATTTCGGAGGAACTCCATATTAAGAGATTTTTTGCAGTCTAGGAATATGTTATATTTCATTAATAAATTGTGGCACTGCTATCTTTAACCTTGCTTACCTAGTTAGTTGCTGACATGAGCAAGCACTCAGCCAGTAAAGTGTTGGGACACCTGACATGCATACTTATTCTTGATTAATAACTCAGAAAATACTGAAAGCGGAGTTCCAGTCCCCACTTTTTTTTTTTAAAGACTGCTCTGTATTCCTCCAAAACATGTACATGAACATATACAACATGTCATACGTGTTGCACTTTTACTTTATTTTAAAATAGTTTATTACTAGGCAGGTTCCCTTTTGGCTGTAGGCATCTGAAGCCCTCCTGTCTTCTTTTCGGGATTTCCTCCCGAACTCGCGCATTCGCAGTAATGCCTCTGCGCGGCAATCTTTGTTCCTGACAGGTTGCCATAGTAATGCCGGCGTCTGCGGAAGTTCCCGCCCCAATCGCTATAGCAACCTGTCAATCAGAGGAGAGGAGAGGAAGGTAATAGAAGTCGGATCGCTCATTCGCGTCATTTCCGCTCTGCAAATAACGCAAGATTTCGTCAGTAGACGATTCACAAGGAGGAATACATGACGCCACTATCCCAGGAACCCTTGCGAATCGCCTAGGGACATAATTGCCTAGGCGGGGACGGGTGGAAGTTTAAAGAGAAATACCACTGAAAAAGGTACTTCTAAGTAGAATAAAAAAAAATGCTTATGGAACAGGATGAGCATGTTCATAAAATGGGTGGAACTCTGCTTGAAGAAAGAACAAAATGCAGTCTCTAAGGCCCCTTTCACACTGAGGCGTATTTCAGGCGTTTTAGCGCTAAAAATAGCTCATAAATAAAGCCTGAAATAATCCTGCCCTGCACTCTCAATGTGAAAGCCCGAGGACTTTCATACTGAGGCCATGCGCTGGCTGGAGGAAAAAAAATCTCCTGCAAGCAGCATCTTTGGAGCGGTGAAGGAGCGGTTTGAAATCAATGGGACACTGCGGCTATACTGCCCGCAAACGGCTGCTGTAGTAGCCGTTTGCGGGCGGTATTAACCCTTTTTCGGCCGCTAGCAGGGGTTAAAACCGCACCGCTAGCGGCCGATTATCGCGGTAAAAACTACAGTATAGTGCCAGTGCACCTGCCCGCCCCAGTGTGAAAGGGGCCTAAAGCATTATAAACAAGTCAGAAATCTATTCTAATCTCAAATTACTGATTTTGGATGCACAAATCCAGCTCCAGAAAGGCATAGGGGTTGATTTACTAAAACTGGAGAGTGCACAATCTGGTACAGCTGTGCATGGTAGCCAATTAGCTTCTAACTTCAGCTTGTTCAGTTAAAATTTTACAAAAAAAATGGAAGCTGCTTGGTTTCTATGCAGAGCTTCACCAGATTTTGCACTCTCTAGGTTTAGTAAATCATCCCCATAGTGTGGTGAGGTAGTTGTGGAGTGGCTTGCACAGAGACCTGACCTCAGCCCGACTAAATGTCATTATGATAAATTGGAATGGCCACTGTGAGTCAGGTCTTGTAGTCCAACCTCAGTCCCTGACATCGCAAATGCTACTTTAGCTAAATAGGCACAACGTTTGGTGCACAAGCTGCAAATTTTTGTGCAAAGCCCCCCAACACAACCCCCCCCCCCCCAAAAAAAAAGAGTGGAGGCTGTTATAGCCACAAATAATGGGCCAACTCTATATAATAATGGCCATGGTTTTGGAAAAGGATGTACAGCAACCCATGACCATACACTAGAAGCTGGTTGGGTCTGAGGTCTACAAACGGACATATAGAGTAGCAGCTCTCAAATTGCTATCGTGACAGGTTTCCTTTAATAGAGTTGATCAGTTTGACAGGTTTTTCATATAAACAGGCCATAAGTATATCCGCATTAGCTAGTCTTATATAGCTGTGTTTCTCAACTCCAGTCCTAAAGGTACCCCAACAGGTCATGTTTTCAAGCTTTTCATGGTTTTTCACAGGTGATTTGATCAGTTTCACTGCCTAAGTAATTACCACAGCTGTTTCATCTTGAGGGAAATTCTAAAAACATGACCTGTTGGGGTGCCTTGAGGACTGGAGTTGAGAAACATTGCAATATAGCAGTGATGGCGAACCTTGGCACCCCACATGTTTTGGAACTACATTTCCCATGATGCTCATGCACTCTGCAGTGTAGTTGAGCATCATGGGAAATGTAGTTTCAAAACATCTGGGGTGCCAAGGTTCGCCACCACTGCTATATAGGGTCATCTGTAGCTACTTAAACAGTCACTGGGACTATCCATGTTTGTGTCTCTGTATTTGGTGTTTTTTACTTTATAATGAAAGTGCTTGTTTCTTATATTTCAGTTAATATGCAAAGTCTCCACGCTACGTGCGTTGTGCAGTCGTCACACGGAGAAACTCATGGCGTTTAAAGCAATATATCCAGACATTGTGAGACATCACTTCCCTCCCCTCTACAAGGAACTCTTTACCTCTGAATATGAGCCAGCCATGCAACTGGAGGGATAGAACAGCCCGTTTTACTGTTCATACCTGGAACAAGCAACCGCTTCATAAGAATCCAGCCGCGCACACACGTGTGCATTTATACATGGGATAGAGGAACCAAGACACTTTACGCAAACCTGGGTGCAGGAGGAGAGTGGTGACATGCACAGACATTTGTCCTTGACCTCTCACCCGCCTAGGGTTATTGTTTACAAGAGGTAAAGGAGAGAATTTAAGGACCAACTGCAGAGCAGGCTGGTGAGAAAGAACCACGCCTGCATTTTAACCATGAGACTTCTAATGTCTCTAGCAATACAAGCAAAATAATATTTATATATAAATATATATGTATTACAGGGTACGTGGGCATGAACCTTTATATGGCTACAGAGATATTGTTTAAAGCGTAGGGCCCAGCTGTAGACTTATTCTGGTCTGTTTCCGTGTGGCACTTTTTTTGTTTTTTTTGTTTGCACCTTTTTATTAATTCCTACTGCTCTTTTTCCATTTGTTTAGTGAAATGTGTTTTATGTTTGTTTTTTTTTTAATGTATTTTGATGTACACATCAGGAATTTGCGACTTAGTGTAAAAGCAATAGATTATTAAGAGGGTGTTGGGGTGGTTGCTGCTGCTGTTTTTTGTGAGAGTCGGGGGGAGGGAAGATGCTGGTCCAGGTAGTTGCTTTCCCGTTCCCATAAATCTGGTACTGAATGGGGTTGAAATAACTCCTGCGTCAATGAGAACGGATAGCAGTTGTACTTGTTTGGAGGCATACAAGAGTAATTGGTGTGTGGCGTACTGCAGCGGAATAGACAAAGCACATTCGCCATTGTCCTATTTGTCACATTGTGTCACCAGGTGTCTTACCGCATCACACTCTTTTATTAGATCAGGTCTTTTGTCACAAATACATTTTCTTGTATGTTCCCTTTTCTTTGAAATCCATATTCAGAAGGCTCTTACATCATTATACTACAACAATATGTTATCTAAAATTTCATCTTATAATTCTGAGTGAAAGAATATTAAAGCGACCTCGTCACTTACTCAGAGAAACAAATCTGAAAGTACTCTGAAAAAAGAGGCATGCTCCACTTTCTGGCAGGTGTGTTGAAACATTGCTCTGTGCTCTGCTGCTACTTCTAAGGGTTGTCCGATAATCGGGTTGATTTACTAAAACTAGAGCTTCCACATCTGATACAGCTCTGCATAGAAACCAATCTACTTCCAGGTTTTTTTGTCAAAGCTTAAAGTTGAACTTTAGTCAGGAAATGAAGTCCTGCTAGATGACTTAAAGGAACACTAAAGACATTTTTATTTTATTTTTTTAAATAAACATGTTATACTTACCTCCGCTGTGCAGCTAGTTTTGCACAGAGTGGCCCCGATCCACGTTGTCTGGGGTCCCTCGGCGACTGTCTCGGCTCCTCCCGGCAATCACTCACCACCTATATGCGAGTGAGCTCGCATGGTGGTGAGTGATTGCGGGCGCGCTCCTGTGATGCAGCTGGCGGCTATAGCCGCTCACTGTATTACTCGGCACCGCCCCCCGGCGCGGGGCATCATTGGATGTGATTGACAGCAGCGCGAGCCAATGGCTGCGCTGCTTTCAATCCATCCACTGTAACCACTCAACGGCCAGGCTGAGCGGCAAAGAGGATGTCGGGGGCGAGTGCGGGACTTTCGAGGGGTCAGGTAAGCTAAACGGGGGGCCAGGGGGAGCCGGTATTGTCGGATGTTTTTTCACCTTGATGCATAGAATGCATTAAGGTGAAAATTGTTTTACCTTTACAACCCCTTTAAGGCTGGTCCCTTTTGCAGGTATAGCTACAGTGAGGGAAAAAAAGTATTTGATCCCCTGCTGATTTTTTATGGTTGCCCACTGACAAAGAAATGATCCGTCTATAATTTTAATGGTAGGTTTATTTTAACAGTGAGGGACAGAATAACAAAAATATCCAGAAAAACGCATTTCAAAAAAGTTATACATTGATTTGCATTCTAATGAGTGAAATAAGTATTTGATCCCCTATCAATCAGCAAGATTTCTGGCTCCCAGGTGTCTTCTATACAGGTAACAAGCTGAGATTAGGAGCACTCTGTTAAAGACAGTGCTCGTAATCTCTGCTTGTTACCTGTATAAAAGACACCTGTCCACAGAAGCAATCCATCAGATTCCAATCTCTCCACAATGGCCAAGACTAAAGAGCTGTCCAAGAATGTCAGGGACAAGATTGTAGACCTACACAAGGCTGGAATGGGCTACAAGACAGCTTGGTGAAATGGTGACAACGGTGCGATTATTCGCAAATGGAAGAAACACAAAATAGCTGTTAATCTCCCTGGGTCTGGGGCTCCATGCAAGATCTCATCATGTGGAGTTTCAATGATCATGAGAACGGTGAGGAATCGGCCCAGAACTACACGGGAGACTCTTGTAAATGATCTCAAGGCAGCTGGGACCATAGTCCCCAAGAAAACAATTGGTAACACACTACGCTGTGAAATCCTGCAGTGCCTGCAAGGTCCCCCTGCTCAAGAAAGCACATGTACAGGCCCGTCTGAAGTTTGCTAATGAACATCTGAATGATTCAGAGCAGAACTGGGTGAAAGTGTTGTGGTCAGATGAGACCAAAATTGAGCTTTTTGGCATCAACCCAAATTGCTGTGTTTGGAGGAGGAAGAATGCTGCCTATGACTCCAAGAACACCATCCCCACAATCAAACATGGAGATGGAAACATTATGCTTTGGGGGTGTTTTTCTGCTAAGGGGACTGGACAACTTCACCGCATAAAAGGGACAATGGACGGGGCCATGTACCGTCAAATCTTGAGTGAGAACCACCTTCCCTCACCCAGGGCATTGAAAATGGGTCATGGATGGGTATTCCAGCATGACAATGACCCAAAACACATGGCCAAGGCAACAAAGGAGTGGCTCAATAAGAAGCACATTAAGTTCCTGGAGTGGCCAAGCCAGTCTCTAGACCTTAATCCCATAGAAAATATGTGGAGGGTGCTGAAGGTTCAAGTTACCAAACGTCGGCCTCGAAACCTTAATGACTTGGAGAGGATCTGCAAAGAGGAGTGGGACAAAATCCCTCCTGAGATGTGTGCAAACCTGGGGGCCAACTACAAGAAACATGTGACCTCTGTGATTTCCAACAAGGGATTTGCCACCAAGTACTAAGTCATGTTTTCTAAAGGGGTCAAATACTTATTTCACTCATTAAAATGCAAATCAATTTATAACTTTTGAAATGCGTTTTTCTGGATTTTTATGTTTTTTATTTCTCTCACTGTAAAAAATAAACCTACCATTAAAATTATAGACTGATCATTTCTTTGCCAGTGGGCAAAGGTACAAAATTAGCAGGGGATCAAATACTTTTTTCTTTCCCTCACTGTATGTAAAACATTGGAAATAAGTGCCCATACTGTTTAAAATCCAGTAATACACTGTCTCACCCTGCTCTGCACATGCTCAATCATCTCAAGGCAGCTGGGACTGCCAAGTTTCTTTTAGGCACTGCCAAGTTTCTAGAGGCCAATTTGCTGACAGCGTTAAAGCGGAATTAAACCCTCCTATCCTTTTACAGCCAAGGAAGCTGCTTCGGTTTGATCTGCAACTGCCATGGTGCTGCACATGTCATCAGTTATGAAACCAGCCATTTGATGGTTTGACAGTTTGGTTGAGGACAAAAGCAAATGGGACAGTTGGCAATTCTGGCATTCCAGGAATGTAACTGTTATGCAGGGGTTTAGTTCCACTTTATGATTTACTGCTGTTCAGGGGGTCTGGGCTTCAGCAAAATGGCAGCCTCCAGCAAGAAGAAACAGGAGCAATGCTGGAGACAATTCACAGCACACACAAATTTTGGTAGCATAATTACTAATGTGGAATGCATGTTTCTTGCTACAGAACATTATGTTTTATCAAGTTGTTATGGGTAAAGTTCCGCTTTACCCGAACAAGCTAAAATTTTTTTGTTTTGTTTTTTAAATAATTTTTATTGCAAGTTTCATAGACAAACAAGACACGTACAACTTAAGTGCTTACAGTACTCATGAACAACGACGGTGCTACATTACAATTCTGCAAATACGGGTAGGGGGGTGGATAAAGATACATCAATTGTATGGTACGCAACCTCATGCCTAGAACATGCTCTTGGATGAACAAGCTGAAGTTGGCCGATTGGCTACCATGCAGAGCTGCACCAGATTTTGCACTCTCAATTTTTAGTAAATCAACTCCAATGTGTTCTCTTGTGGCTGCTTTGGTTCCTCCCTGCAAGCCCAGCAACATACTGTGTCCTGTTGTAATAATCTGTAGAGAGCTATTATGTATTATTTCTATAGTGTCACAAGGTACTGCAGCACAAAAGCATAAGAAATATAAAACATTGGGTGAACAAAGTTATGGGACACAATTTGCTGGACTTTGGGTATGCATTGCATTCCCTTAAGGTAAAGCCTCCTGCATTACACTGTGGTAATTGCCACATATCATAGAACTGCAAGTCTTGTGTAGAATTGCTGTGTAACAGTTTCTGATTGGTATAGCAACAGCTGGAGTCATAGAAGCAAACGCTGCCAGCCCTGCCATCCTGGAGGGGCCAAATCTGACCTTACTAAATTACAGCCTTAGGTTCTGTGGTGCCTTGTGCAGTACTTTAATATTAATTCTCTCACCCTCCTTTAAACCATTGCCACAACCTTTGACAGCTTTGCTAATGCTGCTCATCACCCTTCATAAGTTGGGTGTTTTCATAGGTGGCAATCTCTGAGCAAATCTCCCTCTCTTCCGCAGGGCAAATTCAGTACTTCTAAAAGACTCAGGGGTTGATTTACTAAAATCGGAGAGTGCAAAATCTAGTGCAGCTCTGCATGGGAGCAAATCGGCTTCTAACTTCAGCTTGTTCAATTAACCACTTGCCGCAAAAATCATGTACCTGCGTCATTCTGCTTCAAGTGGTTGTACCGGTGTAATGCCTGCAGCTGCAGGCATCACCCAGTTACCGGTTTTTAGAGCTGACGGTCAGCTTTCTGCTAATAACAACCAATGCGGCTAAGCAGCCATTTGATTGTTATCACAAGCAGTGGGAGGGGACATTCCTCCTTCCGCCGCTCTGCCCGGGCTCTTCCGTCCCACCGGAAGACACGAGCCACCAGCCGGCATGTCCGCCGGATGGCCGTAGACCTGAAACAAAGCCAGAATCAGCTTTGATTGGGTCTCTGATGTAGTAACCCGGATACAACGTCACTTCTGGTTTACTGGAGTCTTAAAGGCGCCAGTTTTAAAACTTTGCAAATGAAAGCATTCAAAACGCCAAGTTTGGCGTTTTTGAATATATTCAGAGGGGGGTGGTTTGGGGTCTTATAGAACCCAGATTTCTCCATAAAGAGTACCTGTCACTGCCTATTACTGTCACAAGGGATGTTTACATTCCTTGTGGCCGCAATAAAAGTAACTAACTCTAACCTGTAAAAAAAAAAATTAAAGCGTCGCCTATGGAGATTTTTAAGTACCGTAGTTTGCCACCATTCCACGAGCGTGCGCAATTACTCGGCGTAACGACTTTCACATTATACAAAAAAATTGGGCTAACTTTACTGGGTTTTTTTTGTTTGTTTTTTAATTCATTAAAGTGTATTTTTTTTCCCCCAAAAATTGTGTTTGCAAGACTACTTCGCAAATACAGTGTGACATAAAATATTGGAACGATCACCATTTTATTCTCTAGGGTCGCTGCAAAAAATATACCGTATATAATATTTGGGGATTCTAAGTAATTTTCTAGCAAAAAATACAGATTTTAACTTGTAAGCAACAAATGTCAGAAAAAGGCTTGGTCTTCAAGTGGTTAAGCTTTGACAAAAAAAGTCTGGAAGCTGATTGGTTACCATGCAGTGCTGCACGAGATTTTGCATTCTCCAGCTTTAGTAAATCTTACCCATGTGTTCCATGGTGCCCACCTATTGTTGGTTCTGCCATTTGAAGCTTTGAAACTGAAAGTATGTTATTTACATTGCATTTTGCTTGTACCTATCTAACCTGCAGGAAGAGAGGAAGTTTTGACATTGACTCCTGTTCTTCTACCCCCCCCCCCCCATGAATATTTTAGTTTTTTACAAGACAATAGAATGGGGGAGAGGAAGAGGCTTGGGGTGTAGGTGCCTATTCTGAACGTATGAATGGTAGCACCCAGTGTCTACTGTATATATTATAAGCTGAATATCTAGGTGCTGTTGCCCACTGTAGGATGGGGCACCACCAGTTGCACTTGGCTAAAGCTGGCTATGAATAAAAGTTTCCGTCACAGTGTTAAAAATAGCCTCAAATAGTGGCTTTTGTAGAAATGTATAGAACCCTGGTTCTCAGGTCCCAGTGGAGCTATGTTGCTACAGCTTCCACCTTTTGCTAGACACATATATTACAGAACTGATAATAAAAGATGTTAATTTGGAATTTATTTCACTTGGTGACACAATGACACAAAACAAATACCGTATATATATATATATAAATGGCATTTGTGTTGATTGCTTTGTTGTACAATCCCAAATAGCTATGTTCAATCAAATATTACAGGTGTGTGTTTGTGTGTATGTTTTTGGCTGCTTTAAGTGTTAATAATAATTAAAGTGGGTAATGGATATAATTACAATATTTAATACAATGTTTGGACCACTTTAAAAAAAGCATAATAATTAAAAAAAAAGTATATTTTTTTATCCCTTATATAAATATTTAAAAGGCACTTGAACTATTCCTGCAATAAAAAATGTGATTTGTTTAGTGGTCACAATGATAAAACAAATTTTTGTAATGTGAAAAAAAAAATGTTACAAACAAAACGATTATTGTACAAATTTTATAAGGATTCAAAAAAAAAAAGAATCAAAGGTAAGCTTTGTATTTTCAAGAACTCTGTCTCTGGTAAAAAAAAAAAAATACAAAAAAAAAAAAAAGTGTTTCATTTTCTTAAATGTGCCATAGCCCAAATATCTTAGTTGTATACAGACATTGTAAAGTTGCAGGTTTTTTTCTAGGTTGTAATGCAAGGATGAATATGCAGCAGTGAAAGGATGGGCCATTAACTATAGAAGGTGTTTTCATTTTGGAAATATACTTTTTTTTTTTTTTTTTCAACCCTACTTAAAGAAGAAAACTTAAAACCTAATCAGGATGTTTAAAAAATTATTTATACATGGACAATAGACCCAAATATACCGGATTGTGCTTTGACAAGCATTTATCATATGCACTGAAAACATCTCAACCTCTGTTAAAGTCAGCCTACTTGTGTAATACATATGGAGGAGTTTAGGGCTTCTTCATTATGAGAAAACAATCCCTTTTTTTCCTACTTTTTATTGCGAGTATTATATGTTCTGATCACCACGTCCCCAAATGTATTACTATTACTGCAAAGAGGTAGTAGTGGAACGGAGGAGGTGGCTTTGAAAAGTGGTGCTACACTGTGCCTTCTCCTCCTCCTTTTTCCTTTACTATAGGAGTCAGAAAGCTTCAAATTTTCACTACAAAGTATTATTTAGGTAATATTTTTTTTCAAGTGATCACTGACATTAGACATTGATCATTAGCTAAGAGGTTATGTGTTTTTTTTTTTTTGTTGTTTTTTTTCCCAGTCCCTCCACTGTGTGCCTACTTCACTATAACAGATTATAGCAAAAGTAAGGTACATATGAATGTGCAAATTCAAACACATGTAAGCACTCATGTGTTTTGAATTTGGTCATCAAAATACAAAAAGTAATTTACAACCCAAGAATGGAGGAAAGGCCCCACGTTGTCTATGGTTACAGGACTTTAACCTCCCTGGCGGTATGATTCTTTCTGGAATTATGTACCAAAAGCGGTACAATTATTTTGCATGAAAATTTGGTGTTATGTATTATAGGCCTGCGATTCTTAGTAATTACTTACTTAAACCTAAGCAAACCAGAGTCTAGTAGACATCCCGGGTATGATAAATATGAAACACAAAATTATAAATTATAATATAATAAATAACTATAAATAATTATAAAAAATAGTAATCTAATTATAATAAAAATTATTCAATAATGTAATCAAATCAAAAACACTGAAATTTGCTCAGTTGCAGAATTGTCGCTGTCATTAGATTTAGTGTTTGATGACGAATTTCCCCACAAATCGCTATCGCTCAATTCTGCGAGTGATTCTAATTTATTATCGCTGCTTTCTAGTTGGTCTAAAACCACTTTTGACATAAAGGGACACTTTTTGGTTGCTATGGACAATCTCCATTTTCCAGGCAGAAAGAACGATTTTTATTATATAAAAGTGCATGCAGGACACTGGGCAGACCACTAGGGACCAAGGGGGTGTGTAATTATTACATACAGTACTGTAATCTGTAAGATTACAGTATACTGTATGTATACTATGTGTTTCACTTTTTGAATTTGGCGCCCAGTTCCGCTCCCTTGCGACGCTGCGGCTCGCAGGGAACGGAACTAGGAAGTCAGATGGGGACGAAAGTGCCGACACTCGCCGGAGATCTCGCTGGCGATCACAGCAGAGGACATCATCGCTGGATCGCCAGGAGAAGGTAGGGAAACTCCGCTGCGAGCTCTGCAATGTCTACCCCGAGCGTGACTCGGGGTTACCGATCCTAGCATAAAAAAACAACCCCGAGTCACGCTCGGGATTACCGCTAGGGAGGTTAAAGCCTTCTGCACACGATCAGAAAATCGTACAAAAAAAATTACCCCTTTCAAAGTGATCATACGATAATCTGATTGTTGGTACACAACTTTCATCCAAAATTATCCAAAGAGACAAACCCGAAAATACATTGCATAACTCCCTAAGTTGTATTCTGTCGTACGAGAATTTTCGTGACTCATAATTTTCGTAACTTAAGTAACCTCTTTATTTTCCATATGGAGACTAGCATGCAAAAAAAAAAAAAGGGACGATCATCGTCTGATTTTATCATGTGTATGAAGCTTAAAGGTTGATGGATTTATACTTTTTTTTTTTTTCTTTCTTGCAACTCTAGTGGCTATTGGCAGACCCAGAATATGTTTTTGGGTTTAATTCCTTGCAGGTAAATTGTTTCTGATCTGGGATGTGTAGCTGCACACTGTATCCCATCCATTCAGAGGTTTTTAGAATTCTCATCCTTAATATAAGCTGCTGCATGTTCATTAAGCATGTTCTATGTTTCGTTTTGTTTTTTCTTTAAGAATTGTAATTGCTTTAGAACATTCCAGGAATCTTTCTGTAATTGTGTAATAATTACCATTTGGTTTGCACTTTCCCCCCCACTCCTTTTAATGTGCAATATGTATATAGAATCTGTAAAATATATAAATATACCTTGCTCCCTCAGGGAATTACTCATCCATCTTGTTAGGCTGTCACATTGGAGATGCTGCCAGAAAGGGGGCAGTCATAGAATCCTGCAATTAAACTTTCAGCAAAGGGAAAAATGTCATGTATCCTTTGTTAGACCACTGATCGCTTTACTCTGGACATTATCTGGTCTAGTTTAGTGTTTTGTCCTGGCAGTCTTCACAAATTCAGCCCCCCCCCCCCTTTTTTTTTTCCAGGCAAATGTTCATGTTAACTCAACACAAAAGTACGCCTATAAAACTGAACTTAAGGAGAAGTTGGGGGGACCCTAGTAATATACAGTGTTTTTCCTAACTGCAGTCTGCAATCCATGGTACTACTGGATTAAGTGGCTGCTTTATGTATTGACTACTATTCTTTACATCCTGTTCACCGATAGGTGATCTCTGCCAATGTCTCTTGTGTAAATATATAGAATTGGTTGTTACTTGCTTTGATTCAGACGTTAAATAAATGAAACAAATAAACCTTTTAAAAAAAATAAAATAAAATAGAAATCATTTTGGTACTTCAGTTGTTGCAGGTGCTCTTTTTAGTATGAATTGGTAATTCCTTAATTTGCTGTAATCTGTCTAAATATAAACTGTTGAGCTATTAAGCGTGTCTTAAGAGATACTTTTACTTTTAAATGCGCTTGTCTTCTTTTGTCTTTCCCTGCCCCTGCAATTCCAGCATAGGTTATGCTTACCTATGGTCCTGCTGTCCTTAGATGCTCACTGTCTAGCTTGTCTGGTACAACACAGTCTTGGCCAAAATCTGCAGAGTGGGGTTGATTTACTAAAACTGGTGCAAATTCTGGCACAACTGTGCATAGAAACCAATCAGCTTTTCGTTTTTTTTGGCAAAGCTTAATTGAACGAGCTTGAGTTAGAATCTGATTGGCTACCATGCACAGCTACACCAGATTATTTAGCATTCTCCAGTTTTAGTAAATCAACCCCTCAGTGTGTCAACGCCTCCAATCCTATTAATAGACCGCTTATCTGTCAGGCTGTGGGTCGGCTTTCTATTAAAGGTAATGGAGGCCGCAGTGCATATGCATGGTTACAGCTTTCAGCCAAATACTTTTTGGCACCTGGCAAACTATACAGCAAAGAACTGGTGTAAAGGTGTACTGAAAATTCCAGGGGAAGGGGAGGTAGAAAAGTGTACCAAAGTGTTCAGATCTTTTATTATCAATGGATCTATACAGATTTGCACTCTCTTGCCCAGAGCACAGGCACAGGTTTGTTTGTGTTTTGTTTTTTTTACTTTTCTAAATTATATGGATAAAGGGTCCGTCAAAGGTGTATGGAATTTGCCATAGAAATTGGACGATGGCTAGATTTTTTTGAGGTGTCTTTGACATGTTTATCTCACTGGGGACTGTGTAAGTAGCCACTTTGTAGGGATAAAATAGTATTTTGAGAAAAAGATTAGTCAGTCCCCATCACTCAGGTTGGTTGGGGGCGTCTATATTGTTGGCACTCATAGATATGAGGATCACCACCTAATCTGAAACGGCACTTGTCTTTGGGTATCTTTAGTTATGTATAGTCTCCATACCCTGGCAGATTTAATGGGGTTGTAAAGGTTAGTTTTTTATTTTCTTAAGTTCCTTTACGCTAGTGCATTGTTGGTTCACTTACCTTTTCCTTCGATTTCCCTTCTAAATATTTTTTTCTTTGTCTGCATTTCTCACTTCCTGTTCCTCCTCGGTAAGCTTGCCCCCATCATCCGAGCCGTTCTGGCTGGGGGTTAGTCGGCGTGCTCGCCCCCTCCCTTGGGACTACATACCTGCGGGGGAAACGCTGTGAACGTTCTACCAGATAGTAAATTTTGTGGGAACCCATTGGCGTGAGAAATGCACAAACTACATAAACACCCGCTGACTTACACATTTGACTCTATAGCTGGTGAATTCACTACTACTCAGTATATGAACTATAAGTAAAAGGTGAAGGAAGGTTGATAAAAGTTAGACAAGCTCTTCAATGAGCAATCCCCAAATGAGTCACTTGACCCATCGCTGCTTTAGCTTAAAATGAACATTTGGCAATTGTAACCATAAAACTACTACTTATTGTACACAGCAGACACCTCAATGTGCCCACAGATCTTGTCTAAATCTCTGTAGGGCACTCTGAGAACCTTGAAAACTACAGTCACCTCGTGATCGCCATCTGTGACAAACCCTCTTAAACCCTACTGTTGGCAAATCACTTGCAAGGGTCACAATTATAACTGAGTATTTAAACATTTTAGATGCATACTATCAGTAGACTGCATGCAGTCTAATAAAATTATTAGCTTTATTGAATATAACTAAACCTATAAAAAAAAAAGAAAAGGGGGGGTTTCAGATTATTTAAAAAATGTTTTTTTTTTTTGGGCTGCGAGGACACCTATGAGATGTCTGTCATCGGCCCACAGGTGACTGTAATGAGTGGCCCCAATAATCTAGGGCAGACGACTATGGAAAGTGGTTATGTACCAGAGCACTCCACATTTTGGGGCACTCAGCAGAAAGTTGGAGATGCCTTCTGTACATAGCAAGTGGCAATTTTATTGGGATGGAATTGCCATAGGTTTGTTTTGATAATTTTTGAACTAAGCTACATAGCAATTCACTTAAATATCAAAGCATCTCAAGTTCTTTTTAAATAAATTTAAGTTCATTCAAGCTATTTATTTAAATAAAAATCTGGATTTGTTACGTTCTTGCAACTTTAGTGGTCACATCTTCAGTGGGACATACTGGGATTAATTTGCTAAAGACAAATAGACTGCACACTTTGCAAGGGCTTTTTCTTCATAGCTTAGTAAGATGATACTTCACCTTACAAAGAATACCCAATCACATGCAAGGAAAAAAAAAAACAGCATTTTTGCTTGCACATGATTGGATGATGGAAGTTAACAGAGCTTCTCCTCATTTGCTAAGCTCTGAATCAAATGCCCTTGCAGAGTGCAACAGCACTTGCAACAAACTAAACAGTCTATATGCCTTTAGGCTACTTTCACACTGGTGCCACGCCGCGGTAGCTGTAAAGCGCCACTTGTTTTAGCGGCACTTTACCGTAGTTTTAGAGGTGCTTTTCGGCTGCTAGCGGCTGAAGAATGGGTTAAAACCTCCCGTATTGAAGTGCTCCTGAAGCGCCGCCCATGCATTCCAATGGGCAGGGGCGGTTTAGGAGCGTTGTATACAGCGCTCCCAAACCGCCCCAAAGCTGCTGCTTGCAGGACGTTTTTGTTCCCCATCCTACAAGTGCACTGCCCGAGTGTGAGGGTGCACTCAGGCTTTCACACTGGGGTGGCATGGGAGGTGGTTTTCAGGCGCATTAGAGGCACTATTTTAAGTGCAAAAATGCCTTCAGTGTGAAAGTAGCCTAAGTAAATCAACCCTACTGACTCTGTGGAGGTCAGTAAAGCTTTAATATTGTCTTTAGGTGACATAGGTGTCTAAGATGTTTAAATTATAATTAATAAACCAGCCTCCACATTTAGACAGGTCACCAGTGTTCGGCAATATTCTGTGCTAGTAACTGTTTTTTTTTTTTTTCTGTTCACGTTTTCACCTTCTGAATAAAATAAAGCGCCCTCCTGAAAGGCCACCGAGATGTATTACCAGTGTTATTGTAATTCTATTGTTCAGCCTTCCACGTTTCTTGTTGCCATTTGTATTATTAATCAAAATAATTTTATGTATCTTCTTATAAAAATTGTTAATTTTATCCACATTGAGAGGTTATCCAGCCATAAAGACCTGAATGTTAAAGCAATAAATCTACATTTGTCTTTTGAAAATACAATGGCATGTTAAAATTTGTCCTACCTTTTTTTTTTCTGTTTTGTATCGGTATAAGATCACTTTTGTCTTTTTGTAACAACTATTGTAAAGTTATACAAAATACCAGTATGTTGTTCCTCTGTAAACTTTATTATGCTTTCTTCTGTTTTCTTCAAGAAAAATGATAAAGAAAATGGACATTATTGGATGACATACAATAAAAGCAATGGCCAATCAGATCAATTTTTATTGCACAAATTATATAATGTGTTACTTAAAAAATATTTTAATATGTGGTATTTCTATCTTAAAATTAGAAAATTATGAACAATGACGGATGATAGACCAAAATCTTCATTTAATAACTGCTCTGTCAGTGATTTATATTTTTCTAAAGTGATTGTTTTGTAGACTTTAGAATGCTTGAAAATCTCTTTTTTCGTTGAGAATTACTAAATGCTTGATTAAAGGCATTTAATATCTGTTAAAGGCAAAACATTTAACTGGATACCCATTATGTCCTAAACCTGGTATCTTTGGAGAGAATTTAGCTTGGAAAATTACATTTATGCATATTTGGCTTGTGCCGGTAAGATTTCAGCAAACACCAATATCTAGACAGAATCAATCTACAAGGTAAGGACAATAGTAGCTCAGATTTGAAGACTGAGCTACTAGACTTTACTGTAGTCTAGACTACTAGGCTTAACCGGTAAGGGAAAATTCTCCATTCGCGATTGATGCAATCTTTTTGAAATCCTGAATTCACTTTAAGACACGCCAAATTTTGGCTTACTTGTATAGGATTTGGTTTTACAAAGCTATTTATTTTCCTCAAGAAACAATTTAATGATTTTAATATTTATTGGGATTACGCTTCAGCCTAGTTCTGACCTATTACCACTGAAGAGTTAAGTGACCAAATGACAAGATACAGACTTGTGTGCATCCTTTTTGTAGTACACAAAGGCATATTGCCCATACATATATACATATATATATATATATACTGTATATATATACAGTCTTACCATTGAATGCCAGTTTGTATAGAATAATAAGATTCTACATATATGTATTTTAAATACCATAAAGCAAAGCTCTCAGCTGCTGGAAAGCATATCGGACATGCCGTTTATTGGGTATATGTGCATTCTGTACTTGGCTATATGCTAGCTCTTTGTATCTACAAATGATATGTTTTTTTTCTCAGTGACACTATATACTTGTTTGACTCTGTACGAAGGATGCCAGCAAACCACTGCAGGCATTTTTGACAATGAAAGGGGGTATTATTATCACTATATGCTGTTTAAAATTACTTTTTAGTATATTTTATCTGTTTTAAGGCTTGATTGAGCCTAATCTTGTTAATTCTTTGTGTTTTTCTTGTGTGGTGCTAGCTTACAGTATATATTTTATGAACAAAAATACAATCCCAGCTTTTTGGGTCTGTTCATTTTTGGCTGAATATATACATATAAATATATATTTATAAATATATATATATATATAGAAAATCTGCACCTATCTGGCAAGTCTCTGTATCAGACACTGAGTCCAGGGTATTCTCTAAATACAATCAAACTGTAAATTATTCTGCAATAAATTTAATCAGGATCTGAACTCTGAGTGTGTGTGTGTGTGTTGTTTTATAGTGAAGTCTCTTGTCCTGCCTCTTTATAGAGCAAATGTTTCAGTGATTTACAAACAGTTACTGTCCATAGGAACCAGTCAAATGTCATTATTATTCTTGTACGGGCTGGTTGTTTGGGGCAGCAGTTATTTTTGCCTACAGAATTCAGCATTTTCAACCATTGTGACACAGCAAGCTTTGTTAATTCTTCTGGTAAACAAACTATTGCCAAATGTTCTTATGTGGGTGCTTCATTTCAATGATTTTTGTTGCATAGAAATATATTGCAATGCAAAACTTTCTTGTATGTTTTCATTTGTCAGTTCACATTTGGGAATTTTGCCAGTTCTTACAATGAGGCTTTTATAAGTAATTATATACCAATATTCAGTTGCAAATTTCTCAAACTAGTGAACGGCGACTGTCATACTGGCAAACCTGTAGGTTGTTGGGAAATTATGAAATTGTGCAGTGAAAAAATTCACCTGCTTGCATGTGCTGCACCTTTTGCTGGCTGGATGAGGTGGGGGGGTTTCGTTTTCCTCCCTGACGAAAATTCTGCAGAATGTAAGGCGCCCGTGAGAGAGCTGGCAAGGGAACGTGTACAGCAGATTAATATTTCACCCCCCCCCCCCTTGCTGTATCCTGCATAGCAATCCTAGCGAATTATCACCAATCTCAGGATCTCTAATCTAAGATGGCACTAAGAATTTTTTGTAAATGGTTCTACTTTGACACCACATTGCTCCTGGTTCCTTGCTCATTTTGGCCATGCACTATTTTTACAAGTCGTGGTATAGATTTAAGCATTTCTCTGTAATTGGGCAGTGTTTGCGTTTGGGAAAGAACAAATTGAGCATAAAACAATGCAAATTGTTTGTTAGTATTGGTTGCTGGGATCAGGATAAGAATAGGTCCAGTTTGCAGCTGACAATATTCCAGAGACTGTGTGCAATTCTAGAATTTGTTATAACGAAAAAACTGTAGGCCTGGCTTCTCTCCTGAAGAACTATTTACAGGGGGTCCCCGGGTTACGAACCCGTTAGGGACTTTCCTCCTGTTTGTAGATCTGAAATGTTCATAAGTCGGTCATGCATGTGCAGACCGGCAATTACGTACATTTCCGATGTTTTCCGATGTTCCTTCGAATGCCGTTCTGCGAATTCGCAGAACAGTAGACGGTCTGCCCAAAATGGCAGAAGGTCCCCGCAGCGCCCGGTTCGTAAGTGGGAGAAGTTTGTAACTTGGGCGTTCGTAAGTCGGGGACCCCCTGTATTTTGAAAATACCCTAATTGTCGGCCAAGGTTACACTTAGACATTTACTAAACTGGCCAATTTAAAGCACAACTAAACTCTCCAATCCCTCACAGCCAAGGAAGCTGCCATTTTATGGTCCATACACACGATCAGAGAATCGGATGAAAATTTTCACTTTCAAAGAAATCGTACGATTGTCTAAAAGTACACAGCTTTCGAGACCCGAATACATCTGATAGTGGGCTCAATTCACTAAAGAATATCTTATGAGATAATTTAATCAGGTGACAGATTTTTTCCAATTATTTACCAATTATCACAAATTTTGGGCTGTCCCCAGAAAAGTAATAGAGGGTAAATCTTCCAATGGGGACAATAGTTCTGGTGACCCGGGGGGCCCCAAGGGATTCTTTTAATTGGTAGGGATTTTCCTGTTTTAGCTATGGGACAGAAGTGAAGGCATATCTTCTCAATGACAAAGCTGTCTTTTTTTTATTTTTTTATTGGTGGAATGGTATTTATACAGTATCTCACAAAAGTGAGTACACCCCTCACATTTTTGTAAATATTTTATTATCTCTTTTTATGTGACAACACTGAAGAAATTACACTTTGCTACAATGTAAAGTAGTGAGTGTACAGCTTGTATAACAGTGTAAATTTGCTGTCCCTTCAAAATAACAACACACAGCCATTCATGTCTAAACCGCTGGCAACAAAAGTGAGTACACCCCTAAGTGAAAATGTCCAAATTGGGCCCAATTAGCCATTTTCCCTCCCCTGTGTCATGTGACTTGTTAGTGTTACAAGGTCTCAGGGGTGAATGGGGAGCAGGTGTTGTTAAATTGGGTGTTATCGCTCTCACTCTCTTATACTGGTCACTGGAAGTTCAACATAGCACCTCATGGCAAAGAACCCTCTGAGGATCTGAAAAAAAGAATTGTTGCTCTACATAAAGATGGCTTAGGCTATAAGAAGATTGCCAAGACTTTGGAACTGAGTAGACATGTGCAATTTGTTTAGTTTTGAATTTTGACAAATTAGTTAATTCCAAAATTTCCGAATTTTCGGATTTCCGAAATTTCGAATTTCCGAAATACCGAATTTTCGGAAATTCGGTATTTTAGAATTTCCGAATTTCGAAAATTCGAAATTGCTAAATTCGAAAAATCTAAAGTTCGAAAATCTAAAATTCTAAAATGGGAAATTTGGAAAGTTGAATTTCCGAATTCAGAATTTTTTGAATTTTCGGAATTCGGAAAGTTTGGAAATTCGGAATTCGGAATTCTTGAATTTCCCGAATTTCCGAAAAAAGCAAAAAAACTAATGAAACGAAAATGAAAAAAAAACTAATTTTTCGGCAGTGCACATGTCTAGAACTGAGCTGCAGTATGGTTTAACAGGACAGGTTCCACTCGGAACAGGCCTCGCCATGGTCGACCCAAAGAAGTTGAGTGCACGTAATTAGCGTCATATCCAGAGGTTGTCTTTGGAAAATAGACGTACGAGTGCTGCCAGCGTTGCTGCAGAGGTTGAAGGGGTGGGGGTCAGCCTCTCAGTGCTCAGACCATACACCACACACTGCATCAAATTGGTCTGCATGGCTGTCGTCCTAGAAGGAAGCCTCTTCTAAAGATTTTGCACAAGAAAGCCTGCAAACAGTTTGCTGAAGACAAGCAGACTAAAGACATGGATTACTGGAACGTCATATGGTCTGATGAGACCAAGATAAACTTATTTGGGTCAGATGGTGTCAACCAGGTGAGGAGTACAAAGACAAGTGTGTCTTGCCTACAGTGAAGTATTGTGGTGGAAGTGTCATGGTCTGGGGCTGCATGAGTGTTGCCAGCACTGGGGAGCTACAGTTCATTGAGGGAACCATGAATGCCAACATGTACTGTGACATCCTGAAGCAGAGCATGATCTCCTCCCTTTGGAGACTAAGCCGCAGGGCAGTATTCCAACAGAACGACCCCAAACACACTTCCAAGACAACCACTGCCTTGCTAAAGAAGCTGAGGGTAAAGGTGATAGACTGGCCAAGCATGTCTTCAGACCTAAACTCTATTGAGCATCTGTGGGGCATCCTAAAGCAGAAGGTGGAGGAGCGCAAGGTCTCTGTGACAGAACCCACCGTCACTTTGTGTTTTGGAGGGGGCTGTGGCTGGCCTCCTACCCACAGACTATGGCCCAGCAGAGAACGAGAGACTTGGGGACAAAATGGTTTTGGGATAATGCAATGATGTCTCTATATACAGTCATGCTCGAAATTGTTGGCACCCCAGAAATTTTTCCAGAAAATCAAGTATTTCTCACAGAAAAGTATTGCAGTAACACATGTTTTTCTATACACATGTTTATTCCCTTTGTGTGTATTGGAACAAATCAAAAAAAGGGAGGAAAAAAAGCAAATTGGACATAATGTCACACAAAACTTCAAAAATGGGCTGCTCAAAATTCTTGGCACCCTTAACTTAATATTTAGTTGCACACCCTTTGGAAAAAATAACTGAAATCAGTCGCTTCCTATAACCATCAATAAGCTTCTTACACCTCTCACCCGGAATTTTTGACCACTCGTCCTTTGCAAACTGCTCCAGGTCTCTCTTATTGGAAGGGCGCCTTTTCCCAACAGCAATTTTAAGATCTCTCCACAGGTGTTCAATGGGATTTAGATCTGGACTCATTGCTGGCCACTTTAGAGCTCTCCATCGCTTTGTTGCCATCCATTTCTGGGTGCTTTTTGACATATGTTTGGGGTCATTTTCCTGCTGGAAGACCCAAGATCTCAGGTGCAAACCCAGATTTCTGACACTGGGCTCTACAGTGCGACCCAAAATCCTTTATTAATCCTCAGATTTCATGATGCCTTGCACACATTCAAGGCACCCAGTGCCAGAGTCAGCAAAACAACCCCAAAGCTTCAATGAACCTCTAGTAGGTACTGTGTTCTTTTCTTTGTAGGCCTCATTCCGTTTTTGGTAAACAGTAGAATGATGTGCTTTACCAAAAAGCTCTATCTTGGTCTCATCTGTCCACAAGACGTTTTCCCAGAAGGATTTTGGCTTACTCAAGTACATTTTGGCAAACTGTAGTCTTGCTTTTTATGTCGCTGTGTCAGTAGTGGATTCCTTCTGGGTATCCTGCCATAGCCTTTCATTTCATTTAAATGTCGACGGATAGTTCGCGCTGACACTGATGTTCCCTGAGCCTGCAGGACAGCTTGAACGTCTTTGGAACTTGTTTGGGGCTGCTTATCCACCATCCGGACTATCCTGCGTTTCAACCTTTCATCAATTTTTGTCTTCCGTCCACGCCCAGAGAGATTAGCTACAGTGCCATGGGTTGCAAACTTCTTGATAATGTTGCGCACTGTGGACAAATGCAAATCTAGATCTCTGGAGATGGACTTGTAACCTTGAGATTGTTGATATTTTTTCACAATTTTGGTTTTCAAGTCCTCAGACAGTTCTCTTTTTCTCTTTCTGTTGTCCATGCTTAGTGTGGCACACACAGACACACAATGCAAAGACTAAGTGAACTTCTCTCCTTTTTATCTGCTTTCAGGTGTTTTTTTTTATATTGCCCACACCTGTTACTTGACCCAAGTGAGTTTAAAGGAGAATCACATGCTTGAAACAATCTTATTTATCCACAATTTTTAAAGGGTGCCAAGAATTTTGAGCATGACTGTACGTTGCATCCCTTCTCCCCATCCTCCCCTCTTGTTATTGTGTTTAATTATGTTAGGTCATGGCACGTAGACAAAATGTGTGAAGATACATCCCAGCGGGGGATGTGCAAGGAGGGGCTGCCTGCTTTGTGTGTTTCAACTGTAGTTTGTTTGAATGTACAAGTGTCGAGTTTCCATGGGTTCTTCCTTGTCCTCTACCCCCTCTATGACAAGGCTAAAGGGGAGTGTCCCTAACTGTGTTTAAAGGTGTGTTTTGTACTTAATAAACAGTTTATACTCTGCATGTTTAACCCTCAACACCTGTGTGGTTTGCCTCGTGATTTGGGGGTTAAGGGCTAGTTATGGCAAGGCTGCGGGTGCGTTTGGAGAACATGAGACACTGGTCTGGCAGAGGTGCCCAGCCAGGGTATCTGAGATCCGTCACATTGGTGGCAGCGGTGGGATGTCTCCTGCAGTCCGGGACATCCAAACCACCACCGGGATTCAAGATCCAAGCAGCTGCCGAGGTGCGGTACCGGGACTGGCCAGCATGAGAGCAGAGTTTGAGAGAGGGCTGCAAGGCATGTGGAAGCAACACCGGGGAACAGCGACAGAGCACACCATGCTTGGCTGGGGGATGTGATCTGCTGTCAACTCTGGCAAGAGATGCTAAGCAACGAGTGGCACCATCAGGGGAAGATCCTTCCCTTCTCCACAGAGATGTGCTGGACGCAGTACCATGCACAAGAGGTGTTACTGAGGGAACGACCGCGAGACGAGTGGAAGACGGAGCTCAGAAGATTTGTCCAGGAGGAGATGAGACTGGACGCCAGCTCCAGAGCCCTTCGGTGGTACGCAGCTCAACTGTTGCCAGGTACAGCAGATGGCAGCCTGACAGAAGGTGTTTGCTACGGCGGCATGGGGCTGCTCCATCAAAAAATATACAAAGACCCAGACTTTGGGAGCGACAGGGAGTGGTGGCTGAAAGAAATCCTGGACCTCCGAGATGAGGTGCTGGACCTCCCCGAAGAGGCGTGTGACCTGGAGGAATTGGAGTTCCTGGTCGAGCAGGAATGGGAGCTCGAGATTGCCTTCAAGTGGCTGTTCGACGGTGATCAGCAGCCCAGCATGGCTCCCGTTGCCTGGGACTGTCCGGGAGAAGTAGCAGACAGTCGCGAAGATTCGGAGGAAAGTGGGCCAGGGGTGCCCCTACATTTTCCCATCCTAACCACAATGGAAGAAGCGGCGATGATACAGAGGGCACTGCGAGTACTAGAATGCCGGAGCAAACCGGAGGTTCCCCAGGCAGCGAGACAAGCTTAAAGGTCTCGAAAAGGTCTCGAAAGGGGGGGTTGAGATGGGCGATGGAAGGCTGTTAGATGGTGATCTGCAGCAAGCCCTGAGTATAACATGCAGTGACTCACCTGAATCTCTGGCTATGGGGCAGAGCGCCGCTGGCCTCTGCCCACCCTTAGAGTTGGACCTGGAGAGTCCAAGAGATGATCGCCGTGAGCTGTTTCCCCAGCAGCAGATATGCCCACCAAGAGTGGAGAAAGCCGTTCTCCCTCCCCAGCAATTGAACACTACCCTAGTGTCTGCCGTCTGCGGGTGCGTTTAGAGAACAGGAGACAGAGGTCTGGCGGAGGTGCCCAGCCAGGGTATCCGAGATCCGTCACAGGAGCGTAGGCTGGTATTGCTAAGGCGTTGGGGAGGAAGAGGTACTTGGTTTCCTTCCGGTGTAGTTACCAGCCACTGGGGAGGTATCTTGAGGAGACTATCTCCCAGACTCTGTCTCTTTTTCTGATGCTAGGCAGAGACCAACATGCTCTGCCCCATAGCCAGCGCTTCTGCTGGGGGGACGGATACAAAGGTAGAGATCAGCCCCTGGAGAGGGGGAAGGGTTTTCTCCCCTGCCGGTTCTGTGACCAGCTGCTGGGGCGACTTCTGACAGGGGCTGTCTCCCAAACCCTCCAAAAACATACTGAGGGCTGGGCGGAGGCCAGCGGCACTCTGTCCCGTAGTCAGTGCTTCTGCTGGGGGGATAAACACTGGGGTAGTGTTCAATTGCTCGGAGGGAAAATTGCTTTCTCCACTCCCGGTGGGGATATCTGCTGCTGGGGAAACAGCTCACGGAGGTCATCCCTCTGACTTCCCGGATCTAACTCTGAGGGTGGGCAGAGATCAGCAGCACTCTGCCCTGTAGCCAGCACTTCTGCTGGGGGGATGAACACTGGGGTAGTGTCTAATTGCTGGGGAAGGAGGATAGCTTTTTCCACTCCCCGTGGGGATATTTGCTGTTGGGGAAACAGCTCACGGAGATCATCTCTCTGACTCTCTGGATCTAACTGTGAGGGTGGACAAAGGCCAGTGGCACTCTGCCCCGTAGCCAGCGCTTCTGCTGGGGAGATGAACACTGGGGTAATGTCTAATTGCTGGGTAGGGAGAATGGCTTTCTCCACTCCCAGTGGGGATAACTGCTGCTGGGGAAACAGCTCACGGAGATCATCTCTCGGACTCTCCGGATCCAACTCTGAGGGTGGGCAGAGGCCAGCGGCGCTCTGCCTCGTAGCCAGCGCTTCTGCTGGGGAACCTGATGCGATACTCTGGACTTGCTGCTGATTACCATCTACCAGCCTTCCAGCGCCCGTCTCAACTCCCCCTTCTGAGACCTTTATGCTATTAGCTTGTCTCTCTGCCTTGGGGAACAATTGGTGCGTTTCGACATTGTAGCACTCCCAGTGCCCTCTGTATCATTGTCGCTTCTTCCATTGCGATTAAGACAGGAAAACGTAGTTGCACCCCCGACCCCATTTCCTCTGCATCTTCGTGACTGTCTGCTACTTCTCCCGGACAGTCCCAGGCAGCGAGAGCCATGTCGGGCTGCTGATCACCATCAAACAGCCGCTTGTAGGCAACCTCGAGCTCCCATTCCTGCTCGACCAGGAACTCCAATTCCTCCAGGTCACACGCCTCTTCGGGGAGGTCCAGCACCTCATCTCAGAAGTCCAGGATGTCATCCAGCCGCCACTCCCCGTTGCTCCCAAAGTCTGGGTCTTTGTACATTTTTTGATGGAGCAGCCCCACGCCGTCATAGCCAACATCTTCTGTCGGACTGCCATCTGCTGTACCTGGCCACAGTTGAGCTGCAAACCACTGGAGGGCTCTGTAGCTGGCGTCCAGCTTCATCTCCTCCCAGACCAATATTCCGAGCTTCGTCTTTCACTCGTCTCGCGGTCTTTCCCTCTGGAACACCTTTTGCGCATGGCACTGCATCCAGTACATCTCTGTGGAGGGAAGGATCTTCCCCTGATGGTGCCTCTCGTTGTTTAGCATCTCTTGCCAGAGTTGACGGCGGATCACATCCCCCCAGCCGAGCATGGTGCGCTCCGTCGCTGGTCCCCGATGTTGGATCATTGACCTTTACAGTAATTATAGAAGTCATTCTCATAGCCATGAAAAAAAATAAAGCCTGGATAAAAAAGGCATACACGATGAAGTTCAAAATTATCAGTCTACCAGTGACCTCTTGTTAAAGCTCCATGAAGTGCACCATAGTTCAAGCATATTGGAAAAAGTTAGTGTAACGACACCCCGTGTATGAAAGGGGTTAAAGTAGTTTAGGATATTCCATTCCCAAACACAAGGCAGCTACCAGACACTCCAACCAGCCGAATAAGACCCCATACAAATAATTCTCCCCGAAATACGAGACGACGCTCTGTTTAAGGTTCAAGCAGGAATGACAATCTTTATTGAGAATAAATAAAAGATGTTTTCGCGCTAGATGCTAACACACAAATAGTGATGAATACAAACCAATATGAATAAAAAGAAATACCGTGCATAAATAAATTCAATCAAATATACGTGCAAATAAATATCAATGGTGCATATCAATGAATCAAAAAATCTTGCACATCTATAGATCCATAACCTAGTGCCTGTGCAGTGGTGCTACATATGCAAGAAAAAGAAAAAAGTGAAGTGGTTACAATGGAGTAGAATAAGTATAGTGTCAAATCCTATACCCAAAAAAATCCAAATAATATTGGTAATCCAGTGAAAAAGGATGGATGGGAGGACTTTTCCCTGGTGTTGCTGCTCGAGAGCTAGCGCTTTCTTCCAGAGTTCGCAGCGGATAGAATCAGACCATCCCAGCAGGACCTCCTCTGATACTGGTCCTCTATGCTGTACCTTCATCTCTTGCAACTTCCTTCTGAATTCCTCTTCCATGGTGGCTGGTATCTGTACCTATCCTCTCCTTTCAGTTGGTGCTGCTGCAGCACCTCTTTGCTGTATCCAATGTGCGTCCCATTTGAAGTAGTCCAAGATATATTTTCTCAGTTACCCTATGCCCCTAATGGACATAGGGTGATTTAGACATAAGGGGTGCATGGGGATCTGAAGCAATGGTATCTCATACTTTCCAAGAGATTCTGGGTTCCACGGGCCCTCCCGTTACAGTTAGCAAGCACCCGCTTACTAGTCGTGGTCTTTTCTAATATGAGATGACATAAGTACTTATAAGTCTTATTTTTATGTTTTATTTAGAACCAAAGCTTTGGATAGATTCCCTTGTACATATGACTACATTTTTCCAAAATTATTACACCTTGAAGCTGGAGAGCACAGAGGTATTTGCCCCCAGCCACTGCTCATATGTTGGCTTGATGACCCTTGGTCATCAATACTGAGAAATTAATCAGAGCAGCACCTGCAATCAGTGACATGTGCTGGCCGTTATATTTCTACCTGCTCCCTATTCATAACAGAGGGTGGAACAGAGGATGAAATTCCAGCATCAACTTTATCTGCAGATATGAAGTGTTATGTGACAGAGGAGCTGCAAGTAAAGCTGATGCTGAAAAATGTACAAAAAAAAAAGCATATTGCCATTAACTATGTCCTTTAGAAACAAGCTCCTTTCACCATGCCCACCAGACAGTGAAGGCACCATGGCATGTCTTCCATGGTACACTTTCTGTAGTTCACAAAAAACGCCCCTACCATGAAAGGGCTACTTGGTTTGCTTGCCTCCCTCTCTTCCCAGGTCTAAGGTTTCCAATCCTTTACTGCCTAGAGGACCTCTAGCATTGGTAAAGCAGTAATAGGCTAAGCTCCGCATTGCACCTGGACCTCCATTGTTCTCCTCATACATTCTGGTGGAGAAGGAAATATATATAATTTCTGTGTCCTAAAATCTCTAAAAAACAAAACCAACAAACTCAGTTCTTTCCCCAATCTATGTTTATATATTTATGAACCGAAGACCTTAAAGTATAACTAAGGGCAAAACTTTTTTTTTTTGTTTTGGATAGAGTGGATAGAAATTAGACCCCCTGTCATGATTCCATTGCTGTCTGTGCCCCCATTAAGGAGATTCACTCTCTCTATTTGTCCTGTTTACCATTATCATTCAAAGTGAAGGAAAAAGGAAAATCCCAAATTTCGGGTTCTTCCCAGAAAAGTAATAGAGGGGAAATCTTTCAATGGGGACACTAGTTCTGGTGACCTCGGGTGCCCCAAGGGATTCCCTTAATTTGCAGGATTTTCCTCTCACTTTCTGTTTTGGCTTTAAGTCTGAAAGTGAAGAGAAATCTCCCCACACCAATTGTTCTATCCAAAATGAAAATACTACTTTAAAAACTGTGCTTTCTCATATGAGTAGAGTTTAAAAAGGTAATAACAAGAACTTGCCATTCTACTCACATGCTGCCACCAGATCCCAACCAACTCACCAGATTACCAGCAAACAACTGACACTACTTTACCTCCGCAGACCCCTACTGCCCACTTAATCTAGGGTACACCTGAGAGACCTCATGTAAGGGGGTAGTCTGATGGGGACACCTGATGTAAGGCGGACTCTGATGGGGACACCTGATGTAAGGGGGTACTCTGATGGGGATACCTAATGTAAGTGGGTACTCTGATGGGGATACCAGTTGTAAGGGTGACTCTGATGGGGACACTTGATGTAGACATCCCAAGTCTCCCGCATTTCAGGAACGGCTCCCAAACACCTGTGAGTGCCTTGCAATATCCTGGAAGGGCCGATCCGGAGTGGGTGTACAGGGTGGGGGCGGTCTCAGGCTGTCTGCTGGGGTGAAATCTTCCGATCCTGGTTGGTTCCTCTGTCTTCAATCCACACCCCTCCTCTTTCATTGGCTCTGCAGAAGCTCTGAATTTTTGGCGCGGAAAGGAGAGGAGCTGGCCGGAGGGAGGATGTGAACTGTCAGCACAGCATTGACAACTGGTGCGGACTGGACACTGAGCTGTCACAGGGCTGAGCGAAGGAGGAGGAGAGTGTCACCCCAGGAGCCTGGACATGCCACTGCTCAGATAGGACACCCCGTCCCCTTAGGGTCCATGGATAAGGGAAGAGAAACTTGTGAGCATGCAGAGGAATGTTCAGAAAGGAGAAACTCTTTGTCTACCAGGCTTGTGTTCCTCCTGGGCTGCTCTGTGCAAAACCACTGCACAGAGCAGGTAAGTATAACATGTTTGTTATTTTTTTTAAAGAAAAAACTTGCCTTTAATATCACTTTAACTAATCCCTTTTTTTTTTGCATAATTTAAGGGGATGTGGCAGGGGGTGTGTCCTATGCCTACATACTTTAGCTAATAGGTGTCCCTTGTTTCCATCTCAGAAAGTTGGGAGGTATGGATACCTGATGTAAGGCGTACTCTGATGGGGACACCTAATGTAAGGAGGACTCTGATGGGGACAGCTGATGTAAGGGAGACTCTGATGGGGATATCTGATGTAAAGGGGACTCTGGTGGGGAAACCTGATCTAAGGAGGACTCTGATGAAAACACCTGATATAAGGGGACTCCATAGTTGCCAACATTCGTAAAAAATATATAGGTACACTTTTTTGTCTGTACGCGGAGTCTTATTATAATTTGGGGCAGAACATTCATGTGTAGGTGTGGTGTGGCAAGGTGGAAAAATGCGGCGGGGAAAGGGGCATGGTCTAAACATAATATTGGGCGTGGCTTAAAGGGTATGTGGTTAGAGTCTAAGATGAAAGAGGGATGGGGGGAGAAGGAAGAGAGGGATGGAGGGAGAGAGAAAAAAAGAAGGAGAGAGGAGGAAGAAAAGAAAGAGGGAAGGAAAGAAAGAGGGATGGAGGGACAGCAGGCCCAGATCCTACATCACAATAGAAAAGTATATTCCAGAAAGTTTAACAATCAGTAGATAATGATACTCCAAACACCTGGTGTTGGCGCTTCAATCATCACGGCACCAGGTTTGTTATGGTGTCAGGATGATTGAAGCGCATTATTTCTAATATTACATTGTAATATAAAATTAAATCGTTCAACTCACCATAATTCACAATCAGTGGGAGCCCCAGAGCGTGCCACTTGCCACTGTCACCACCAGATGCAGAGTGTAACATGCCACGTCGCCTGCTGCCAGATGCAGTTTGTGTCACTTGTTACCACAGATGCAGCTTGTCACTTTGTCACCACAGATGCAGCTAGTCCATGCTGCTCTGTATTGGTGATTTGGTCTCCATGCCATTTACAGAAGACCAGCTCTCATGGAGGCCGAAGGGAAGAAAGAGACGGAGCCTGGGTGGCAATGAAAGCGGCTGCCAATAGAAATGGAGCAACTCCATTTCGGAGACAATTCACCAGTGCCAGCCCCAGACCTCTAGCGGCGGCTCTGGTGATAAATCGGGAAACCGACAATTTCCTGGGACACGGTAAGACCAGGACAAGGGTCTAAATACTGGGAATCTCCTGGGAAATTCGGGACTGTTGGCAACTATGGGACTCTGATGGAGACACCTGATGTAATGAGGACTCTGTTGTGTTGTGGATTATTAAACGCTTCCTTTTATAAGCAAATAATTCCATGTGCTAATAAGCACAATCATAGCGCTCTTGTATAATGCTGGGAAAAGTGTGCTTGTATCTCCAAGCAACACAGACAGACGCTGGTATCACCTTGAGCTTAGCAGACCATCCTCCCATAGAATGCTCTACTGCCTTTATTTATACTGAATACATGAATAACAAAAGGAAGGTGGTGGTTTCAGAATCAGCCAATCAGTCACGTGTATTCTTTCAAAAGAACCAATCACACATACATATGTATATATTCAAATAGAATTCCAGTAGTGACGTGTGCAGATGGTTGTGGGCAGAGCTATGCAGCCAGCCCCCTGTGAGACACAAATTGTCTCACAATTTGAACACTAACTACATGGCTCCGAACACGGTCATGTGCACACCATCTCACCGCTACCAATGACGCGAGCCGTACTCTATCATGGCTCAGTGGGCCATATTTTTTTTTATGGTTATGCTATTGTTCCCATGTACGCAGATCTGCTTACTAGGAGCAATAATGCAGTCGCCATAAGGTGGCCAGTCTCTTGGTGAGGCATGAATGCACATCCTTAAAAGAGCAAACAGATCTGCCGTGTCCACGGAAAGGTTTCCGCAGCCAATGGTTTTCCACCAACGTCTGTATGTGCAAACACGCTCGCATGAGCGTATTATAGCAAAACTGACACTGAGGGACATCTGACAACATACATTAATAAAAATGTCCACAACAGTCCTTCCTCTTTGTCATATGCTCCCATGTGTCCCTCGATGAATCTTGATCTTCTTCTTACACCTGGAAATGAATCAGTCCTTATAGTCCATATGAGTTCATAACACCGCTTGACTTGTAGACTCTGTTCTTCAGGAGGGATGACTTAGAGGAGGACATGAAGGTGGGTCGGTCTGGGATCCTC
Organism: Rana muscosa; assembly: GCA_029206835.1. Lineage (NCBI taxonomy): Eukaryota > Metazoa > Chordata > Amphibia > Anura > Ranidae > Rana > Rana muscosa. Next base: position 576,365,858 of record CM055118.1, read on the forward strand.
TGTGTCTTGTACATGGGTTGGGCTTCGGGGTGTCTCATCTCAGCGAAGAAGATGTGGTCATCTGCTCAGGCTCTGTTCACTCGTCCAATCAGGCAACAGGAGCACCTCATCATGGCATATAGAAGGAATAGAAACAAAAACAACATGAGTATATATACCCCTACTACCTTCATTAGGGGGAATTACCTTATAAGCTGTAGACCCGCATAAGTACCAAACTAAAGTTGAAGCACACTTGTGGGCACACTTGTGGGCTACCTAGTTGTCCCTATACCAATACTGGCAAGAACCAGAGCTATTTGTTAAAACTATAAGTAATTTTACCCTCTAGAAATGTATCTTTAAGTTCTATTGACAAGTGTCTGTTTGGAGTTTTTACTAGTTTGTTAAAACTCCTCATACCAATGTGAACATTATATATAGCATGTACCGCTGTCATCGCTGGGGTACCAAAAGCTTGGTTGAGATTTAGAGTAGACCCAGCAATTGGTCCTGTTTGCTTTCTTAGCTAGTCAGAGAATACACTTTAGACAATAAGTTGGGTGTGCTTTTCATCGTTACCCTTGCCAAAATATACTAAACTAAAAAATATAAATAAACAAAGATACTTCTCATCCTTTGGTGTAGTTGAGCAGCTTCTTGCTGTGGCTGGCATGGATCCAGTTGTCTCGTCCCTCAAGCTTCTTTACAATGACCCAGTCACCTGGTTGGAAAGAATGTAAACCGGTTATTGTGTCAGGGTCCAGGAGGGACTCATGAACCCTGTGGTGGATCTATTATAGAAAAATGTACAAGATTAGTGGCGCTCACTGAGATATAGTATGGGACACTTGGTCCAAAAAAGTCCTTTAAGCAGTTGCTTTAGGGTGAGATAACAGTATTTTCGCACTTCTGAGCTGCCTTGCAAGGGGAGCAGAAGCTGTACTCCAGAGCATGTAAAGAGATAAAGACTAGGGCAGGCGCCGCTGAAGTAAAACTGTGTAATTTTAATGATACAGTAACATTAAAATACTCACATTAAGGTATATTTAAGATGGCATGTGGGAGTCCTGTGAGATGTACACCTCTGCTCGTGCCAGCAATGTCCAAGCGCAGTGCAGTGGAGCCGGTGTCTAGTCCTATGGATAGTTACCGAGTCTCTTGCGGTGGCCGAATGGAGGCCTGGAGCGCAAGCTGCTCGTCTGTGTCGAATGCTGAAGCGCAGCGTGGGGCGGGAATGACGTCACAGAACCAAGATGCAATGCATTTCGGTGCATGCGCAGTGAGAGGAGGAAAACCCTGCACTCACCTTTGTCAAGCTGGCTTGTGTTAGCTATACACAGCCTTTTTATATGCCAAGGTGGTGTTGCCACCTAGTGGAGCTAGATGTAAGCACACTTCATGTAATAGGAGTGACTTACACTAGTACTGGCGATATCTATATTGGACAACTAAAATACATTTACTAAAAATATGTAATATGGCTAAAAAATGAACATTTATATAATAAAAAAAGGTTAAACCCGTAAGACATAATATGGTACTACTGGCATTAGAACAATTGGGAATAGCTTTAAAGGGACATTCTTATCCATAAGCATTTAAAAACAATAATCATGTGGGATTCACTGAAAAGCTGTATATGCATATATTTATGCAGGGTGGGTATGGGATTTTGTAAAACATCTATTAAAAAGGTTTTTTAATTAATAAAATGTTTACAAAAAAAGAGAGCAAAATATGTTGTGGCCAGATGAGGAAAAATGTTTGCCAATATGTATAAAATAAAATATACATATTAAAGAAAAAAATATATAAATATTGAAGGAAAAAATATAGAATGAAGACTAAGAAGTGTATATGGGTGCAAGGACATATAGTGGAATCTACAACAGGTCATGTCCACCAAGTGTGCATGGTGGGCATTATACGCAATGTAGGCACTGTTGCAGATAAAGGAAAAGGATAAGGATGCACATACTGTGCAAACACATAAGGGCATCAATAAATACATGGTCTGGTATGAATAAATGGCCGAGCGAAGGAGGGTGTATGATAATGGGATGGGAGAGAGGGTGAGGGGGGGGGGGAGAAAGAAAGAAATGGATGAGGAAATCCATTTCTTTCTTTCTCCCCTTCTCCTCCACCTCCCTCCATTTCTACTAGTGATGAGCCGAACACCCCCGGGTTCGGTTCGCACCAGAACCCGCGAACGGACCGAAAGTTCGCACAAACATTAGAACCCTATTAAATACAATGGATGCGAACGTTCGAATTCTAAAGTACTAATTATAACGACTATTATCCATGTTATTGTCCTAAACAGAGTTTGGGAACCCGGGTTCTGCACCAGGGGACATGTATCAATGCAAAAAGAAGTTTTAACCACTTAACGACCGCCCACCGCCGATTTACGTCAGCAGAATGGCACAGACAGGCAGAATCACGTAGATCTACGTGATCGCCTTTGTGCAGTTGGGGGGTCCATCCGGACCCCCCTTCACTGCAGTGAGCGGCCGTTAAGTGTTCGGGAGCGATCAGGCATGAGGGGGCGGCCACTCGATTCCGCCCCCCCCCTCGCGATCGCTCCCGGCGAATGAAATTGCTTCCTCCTGCCTGAAATGTAAATACAGGCTGGAGGAAGTGATGTCATCTCCCTCGCTGCGGTCTTTTCGTTCCCGGCGCCGAGGACAGAAGAAGCAGGTTAGTGCACCAACAGTCCACTGACACGTAGGTACACATAGGCACACAAATCACCCCCCAGTCACCCCCAGATCACCCCCCAGGTCACCCCAAAGCCCCCAATCACAGTGTCACTGATTGCAGTGATCATTTATTTTACTGATCACTGCATTTAGTGTCATCTGTGATTGTAAAAAGTTGCAGGGCAGTTAGGATTAGGCCCCTTTAGGTCCAGGGTAGCCCCCTAACCCCCCCTAATAAAGGTTTAACCCCTTGATCACCCCCCAGGTAACCCTTTCACCCCCTAACTTCAGCGTCACTAAGCGATTGTTTTTCCGATCGCTGTATTCGTGTCGCTGGTGTTTTAGATAGGCAGTTATTTTTTTTTAGGTTCGCCGCAGGTTTTTATTAGTGTCAGGTACCCCCATATATTATTTTAACCCCCTGATTTCCCCTAGAGTTAACCCTTTCACCAGTGATCGCCGTATAAGCGTCACTGGTGTCACTGGTTAGCCAGTAAGTTATTTAGTTATTTAGGTTACCCGTCAGGTTTTTATATAGTGTCAGGTACCCCCATATTTAACCTAATAAAGGTTTTAACCCCCTGATTGCCCCTAGTTAACCCTTTCACCAGTGATCACCATATAAAGGTTACGGGTGACGCTGGTTGATTAGTTTGCTTTTTATAGCATCAGGGCACCCACTGTATATAACCCAATAAAGGTTTAACCCCCCTGATCGCCCGGCGGGTGAGATCAATTAGGTTTTAGCGCCAGAGAGGGTCTGCGTCGCCCCAGGCAGTGTTAGGTTAGTGCCAGTAACGCTAACACCCACGCGCAAAGCATACACCCCCCTTAGTGGTATAGTATCTGATCAGATCTATACTAGCATCCCCAGCGGTTTAGGGTTCCCAAAAACGCAGTGTTAGCGGGATCAGCCCAGATACCTGCTAGCGCCTGCGTTTAGCCCCTCCACCCAGCCCAGCCCAGCCCAGCCCACCCAAGTGCAGTATCGATCGATCACTGTCACTTACCAAACACAACACACATAACTGCAGCGTTCGCAGAGACAGGCCTGATCCATATCAACCAGTCCATGGCAAACGTCCATAGCAACCAGTCCATAGCAACCGTCCATAGCAACCATCCATAGCAACCAGTCTATAGCAACTGTCCATTGCAACCAGTCCATAGCAACCGTCCATAGCAACTGTCCATAGCAACCATCCATAGCAACTATCCATAGCATCCAGTCCATAGCAACTGTCCATGGCAACCAATCCATAGCAACCGTCCATAACAACCAATCCGTAGCAACCGTCCATAGCAACTGTCCATAGCAACCGTCCATAGCAACCAGTCCATAGCAACCATCAATATCAACCAGTCCAAGGTGAATGTTTTGAACGCTACCACTCAAAAGTGAAGTTTTAGCGTAGGGTACAGCATTTCACAGACAAGGACACACTTACACAGGGTCTCCCAAGATGCCATTACATTTTGAGAGACCCGAACCATTACAGTTGTAAAGTTACAAAAAAAAGTGTAAAAAAGAAAAAAAAAACGTAAAAAACAAAACACAAAAAAATATAAAATAAAAAAACCAAAAATAGTTGTCGTTTTATTGTTCTCTCTCTCTCTATTTTCTCTCTATTGTTCTGCTCTTTTTTACTGTATTCTATTCTGCAATGTTTTATCATGCTTGCTTTTCAGGTATGTAATTTTTTGTTTTCAGGTGCGCCATTCAACTGCAGCGCGGAATTATTTATCTTGACAGCAACAGCGTTTGCTCCCACGATACATAAAGCCGTGACACCACAGTTAAAAAAAAGAGCATATATGCCGAAGCATGGGGGCAGCAGGGGCGGAGGAGCGATTTTGCTCCTAATGCCGCGTACATACGGTCGAAATTCCGACGGAGGCCTGCCCGTGGAAAATTCCGACCGTGTGTACGCGGCATAACTTTTTTGCGGGAGGATGCCCCCATGCTTCGGCATATATATATTTTAGGCACAGGTTGCGTTAAAACATTTTTTTATTTTTTACTAGGTTTTGTTTTGGTATTTGCTTTGCAGGTATGGCATGGTAAGGTCTTACTGTTGTACTGTAATGTTACTTTGTTTTAATGTTAACCACCATTTGCTTAGCAGGTACGCCATTCAGTTGCAGCGCGGATCTATTTATCTTGACAGCCGTGACTCCAACGCTGTAGGAGGTGATTTCACCACCACAGTTAAAAAAAAGAGCATATATGCCGAAGCATGGGGGCAGCAGGGGCGGAGGAGCGATTTTGCTCCTAATGCCGCGTATATACGGTCGAAATTCCAACGGAGGCTTGCCCGTGGAAAAGTCCGACCGTGTGTACGCGGCATAACCTTTTATGCCGCGTACATACGGTCGAAATTCCGACGAAGGCTTGACCGTGTGTACGCGGCATAACTTTTTTGCGGGAGGATGCCCCCATGCTTCGGCATATATGCCCATCATTAGAAGTGGGTGGATGAAGGGAGGTATTCTAATGGTGGCATACCCACCAATCAATCTCTTTTTTTCGTTCAGCCAATAGGCTGTATGAAAAAAAAGATTACAATACATGTCCAACAAGGACCAGCAACGTACTGGTATGTTGCTGGACTTTGAATGTTTATACCAGAATGATGCCTGCGGGTTTAGGTATCATCTTGGTATCATTCTTTTCAGCCAGCAGCCGGCTTTCATGTAAAAGCAATTCTAGCAGATACTTAGCCTCTAGACTGCTTTTACAAGCAGTGGGAGGGAATGTCCCCCCCCCCGGATATAAAAAGCGCCATTGGGAAATTGGGAAAGCATTTTATCACACCGATCTTGGTGTGGTCAGATGCTTTGAGGGCAGAGGAAAGATCTAGGGTCTAACCCCCCAATTTTTTTCAAAAAAAGAGTACCTGTCACTACTTATTGCTATCATAGGGGATATTTACATTCCCTGAGATAACGATAAAAATGGTAAAAAAATAAAATATGGAAGGCACAGTTTAAAAATAAAATAAAAAAGCCAAATAAATAATAAAAAAAAAAAAAAAAAAAAAAGCACCGCTGTCCCCCCCTGCTCTTGCGCAAAGGCGAACGCAAGCGTCGGTCTAGCGTCATATGTAAACAGCAATTGCATCATGCATGTGAGGTATCACCGCGAAGGTCAGATCGAGGGCAGTCATTTTAGCAGTAGACCTCCTCTGTAAATCTAACGTGGTAACCTGTAAAGGCTTTTAAATGCTTTTAAAAATGAATGTAGTTTGTCGCCGCTGCGCGTTTGTGCGCAATTTTAAAGCATGTCGTGTTTGGTATCCATGTACTCGGCCTATGATCATCTTTTTTATTTCATCAAACATTTGGGCAATATAGTGTTTTTTAGTGCATTAAAAATAAAAAAGTGTGTTTTTCCCCCAAAAAATGCGTTTGAAAAATCGCTGCGCAAATACTGTGTGGAAAAAAAAATGCAACACCCACTATTTTAATCTGTAGGGCCTTTGCTTTAAAAAAATATATAATGTTTGGGGGTTCAACATAATTTTCTTGCAAAAATTTTTTTTTTTTCATGTAAACAAAAAGTGTCAGAAAGGGCTTTGTCTTCAAGTGGTTAGAAGAGTGGATGATGTGTGACATAAGCTTCCTAATGTTGTGCATAAAATGCCAGGACAGTTCAAAACCCCCCCAAATGACCCCATTTTGTAAAGTAGACACCTCAAGCTATTTGCTGAGAGGCATGTTGAGCCCATTGAATTTTTTTTTTTTTGTCCCAAGTGATTGAATAATGACCAAAAAAAAAAAAAAATGTACAAAAAGTTGTCACTAAATTATATATTGCTCAAACATGCCATGGGCATATGTGGAATTACACCCCAAAATACATTCTGTTGCTTCTCCTGAGTACGGGGATACCACATGTGTGGGACTTTTTGGGAGCCTAGTCGCGTACGGGACCCCAAAAACCAAGCACCGCCTTCAGGATTTCTATGGGTGTAAATTTTTGATTTCACTCCTCACTGCCTATCACAGTTTCGGAGGCCATGGAATGCCCAGATGGCACAAAACCCCCCCAAATGACCCCATTTTGGAAAGTAGACACCCCAAGCTATTTGCTGAGAGGTATGTTGAGTATTTTGCAGATCTCGCTTTTTGTCACAAAGTTTTGAAAATGTAAAAAAAGAAAAAAAAAAAGAAAAAAAAATGTCTTTCTTAATTTTCAAAAACAAATGAGAGCTGTAAAATACTCACCATGCCTCTCAGCAAATAGCTTGGGGTGTCTACTTTCCAAAATGGGGTCATTTGTGGGGGTTTTGGGCTATTTTGACATTTTATGGCCTTCAAAACTGTGATAGGTAGTGAGGAGTGAAATCAAAAATTTATGCCCTTAGAAACCTTGAAGGCGGTGCTTGGTTTTTGGGGTCCCGTACGCGGCTAGGCTCCCAAAAAGTCCCACACATGTGGTATCCCCGTACTCAGGAGAAGCAGCAGAATGTATTTTGGGGTGTAATTTCACATATAACCATGGCATGTGTGAGCAATATATCATTTAGTGACAACTTTTTGTACATTTTTTTTTTCTTTTTGTCATTATTCAATCATTTGGGACAAAAAAAAAAAATATTCAATGGGCTCAACATGCCTCTCAGCAAATAGCTTGGGGTGTCTACTTTCCAAAATGGGGTCATTTGGGGGGGTTTTGTGCCATCTTGGCATTTTATGGCCTTCAAAACTGTGATAGGTAGTGAGGAGCGAAATCAAAAATGTATGCCCTTAGAAACCTTGAAGGCGGTGCTTGGTTTTTGGGGTCCCGTATGCGGCTAGGCTCCCAAAAAGTCCCACACATGTGGTATCCCCGTACTCAGGAGAAGCAGCAGAATGTATTTTGGGGTGTAATTTCACATATGCCCATGGCATGTGTGAGCAATATATCATTTAGTGACAACTTTGTGCAAAAAAAAAAAGTTTGTCATATTCCCGCAACCTGTGGCAAAATATAAAATATTCCATGGACTCAACATGCCTCTCAGCAAATAGCTTGGGGTGTCTACTTTCCAAAATGGGGTCATTTGGGGGGGTTTTGTGCTATTTTGGCATTTTATGGCCTTCGAAACTGTGATAGGTAGTGAGGAGTGAAATCAAAAATTTGCGCCCTTAGAAATCCTGAAGGCGGTGCTTGGTTTCCGGGGTCCCGTACGTGGCTAGGCTCCTAAAAAGTCCCACACATGTGGTATCCCCGTACTCAGGAGAAGCAGCAGAATGTATTTTGGGGTGCAATTCCACATATAACCATGGCATGTGTGAGCAATATATCATTTAGTGACAACTTTTTGTAATTTTTTTTTTTTTTTTTTGTCATTATTCAATCACTTGGGACAAAAAAAAAAATATTCAATGGGCTCAACATGCCTCTCAGCAATTTCCTTGGGGTGTCTACTTTCCAAAATGGGGTCATTTGGGGGGGTTTTGTACTGCCCTGCCATTTTAGCACCTCAAGAAATGAGATAGGCAGTCATAAATTTAAAGCTGTGTAAATTTCAGAAAATGTACCCTAGTTTGTAAACGCTATAACTTTTGCGCAAACCAATAAATATACGCTTATTGACATTTTTTTTACTAAAGACATGTGGCTGAATACATTTTGGCCTAAATGTATGACTAAAATTGAGTTTATTCGATTTTTCTTATAACAAAAAGTAGAAAATATCATTTTTTTTCAAAATTTTCGGTCTTTTTCTGTTTATATCGCAAAAAATAAAAATCGCAGAGGCAATCAAATACCATTAAAAGAAAGCTCTATTTGTGGGAAGAAAAGGACGCAAATTTCATTTGGGTACAACATTGCATGTCCGCACAATTTACAGTTAAAGCAGCGCAGTGCCGAATCCCAAAAACAGGCCTGGTCCTAATGGCCCGAAATGGTCCGGGGCTTAAGTGGTTAAAAACGGCCGTTTTTCGGGAGCAGTCATTTTAATGATGCATAAAGTGAAAAAAAAAAGTCAAATATTCCTTTAAATATTGTACCTGGGGGGTGTCTAAAGTATGCCTGTGAAGTGCCACGTGTTTCCCGTGTTTAGAACTGTCCCTGCACAAAATTACATTTCTAAAGGAAAAAAAAAGCCATTTAAAACTGCTTGCGGCTTTAATGTAATGTCTGGTCCCGGTAATATGGATGAAAATCTTTAAGAATAATGGCATAGCTACCCCATCACCCCCCCCTACCCCAGCCCATTACCAGCCCCTTTGGGTCTTGTATGGATATTAAGGGGAACCCCGCACACAAAATAAAAAAGGCCCTATATACTCTGAACAGCCGTATACAGGCGGTGCATACAAGACAGGGACTGTAGGTTTGTTCTTATGTAGAATCTGTTTGTAATTTTGAACAGCTACATTGTTTAAGTGTAGCTCCAGCCCAAATACCTATTTTTAAGCTTTTTGTAAAACATAGGGAAGGGTTATCACCCCTGTAACATTTGCTTTGCTGTCTGTGCCCCTGTTCAGAACATTTCACCTCACTTTGCGTCCCAATGACAACTGTTTTTGAAATGTGGTGTTTTTATTGAAACAAGGATTGGTGATAAAGCATCAGTAGAGAGGAGACACCTTTCTCCCATATTAATTCTTACAGGAGAGAATTTTCCTTCCAAGGGGTAGATTTCCTCTCACTTCCTGTTGTCTTCTTCCGTTTGCAAGTAGTAGTCGTTTGTAAGTTGGATGTTTGAAAGTAGGGACCTGCCGTATATACTCTGCAGAAATTGGCCCCTTAGGTGTTGGTGTTGGCACAACACTGTAAGCACTCACAGTTACTCTTGGTGGGTGCTGGAACGCCCTGCTGTCAACTATTATATCAGGAATTGTAATAACATATAATTGTTGAACAGTGGTAGTAAAAATTGGGCCTTTGATGGTGGTGCTGGTGCCACAACACTGTAAGGCCTGACAGTTACTCTTGGTGGGCGCAGCAATGGGCCCTGCTGTGAATTATTAGATCAATAATTATAATTGCATGCCCCTGTTGAACAGGGGCTGAAAAATTGGGCCTTTGGTGGTGGTGGTGGTGGTGTTGACACAACACTGTAAGGCCTGACAGTTACTCTTGGTGGGCGCAGCAATGGGCCCTGCTGTGAATTATTAGATCAATAATTATAATTGCATGCCCCTGTTGAACAGGGGCTGAAAAATTCGGGCCTTAGGCACTGGTGGCACAACACTGCAACCCCTCACAGATACTGTACTTGGAGCACAGCAATGAGGCCTGTTGCAAAGTATTGCATCAAAAATTGTAATTACACGCCCCTGTTAAACAGGGGCTGAAAAATTGGGCCTTAGCCACTGGTGGCGGCACCCATAAACCAAAATGATCTTCCAAGCTATCATCATTAATCGGATCATTGAGGAGGAGGAGGAGGATAGCTAGTCAACATAACAGCACAGGAACTCAGCATCAGCATCAGTCTTGAAGGGATGTGACATTTTAAAATCAATTAGTCTGTTATATCAGCATCAGGTGTGTGGTAGCTGGTGGTGATCCAAGACTGGTTCATCTTGATGAAAGTCAGTCGATCAACCGAGTCGGTGGACAGGCGCACCCTGTGATCCGTGACAAATCCTCCAGCAGCACTGAATGTGCGTTCTGAAAGAACGCTGGATGCAGGACAGGCCAGTAGCTCAATTGCATACTGTGCAAGCTCTGGCCAGTGATCCATCCTCAAGACCCAGTAAGCCAGAGGATTTTCGGTGGGGAAGGTGTCCAAGTCTGACCTTGCCCCTAGGTATTCCTGCACCATGTATATCAGACGCTGGCGATGGTTGCTGGAACCGATCATACTTTGGGGCTGCGGACTAAAGAATTGTCTGAACGCATCGGTCAGACGGCCACCTTCCCCACCGCTCCTTCTTTGACTGCCCGAAGCCTCAGCAACTCGTTGTCCAGGACCAGGAGTTTGTAACCTCCCAGTCTCTGGGAACGCATTGCAGAGACCTTTCTGCAAGGCCTCCCGGAGTTGTCTCATCCTCTGCTCCCTCTGCGACGGTAACATAAGGTCCGCAATCTTACCCTTGTACCGTGGATCAAGGAGAGTGGCCAGCCAGTAATGGTCCCTCTCCTTGATCCGAAGAATATGAGGATCCTTCCGCAGACTTTGCAGGATCAGGGAGGCCATGCAGCGTAGGTTAGCTGAGTCATTCAGTCCGGAGTCCTCTGGGTCACTAAGGACGACATGATCCGCAGCCACCTCCTCCCAGCCACGTACAAGTCCACTGGTTTCTTGGGACTGTAAATCATCCCTAAAAGACTGCTGCTGATGATGCTGAGTGCCAGCCTCCACCTCCATGCTGACACAATCCTCCTCCTCCTCCTCCTCCTCTTCCTGTGCGATGGGTGGGACAGAAGGAACACTGTCTGGGTAAAGGGGGCCTTGAGAGGCAAGGAAGTCCTTCTCTTCCTGCCTCTGTTCTGCCTCAAGTGCCCTGTCCATTATTACATGCAGCGTGTGCTCCAACAGGTGGACAAGAGGTACAGTGTCACTGATGCATGCACTGTCACTGCTCACCATCCTCGTGGCCTCCTCAAATGGTGCCAGGACAGTGCATGCATCCCTGATCATGCCCCACTGGCGTGGTGAAAAAAACCCGAGCTCCCCTGACCCTGTCCTGGTGCCGTAGTCGCACAGGTACTCATTGATGGCCCTCTGCTGCGTGTGCAGCCGCTGCAGCATGGCCAACGTTGAGTTCCACCTGGTGGGCATGTCACATATAAGGCGGTTCTTGGGCAGGTTCAACTCCTTTTGCAGCTCAGCCAGGTGAGCACTGGCATTATAAGATCTGCGGAAATGCACACAGACTTTCCTGGCCTGCCTCAGGACATCCTGTAAGCCCGGGTACCTGCCCAAGAACCGCTGCACCACCAGGTTAAGGACGTGAGCCATACAGGGCACATGGGTCAGTTGTCCCTGTCGGAGGGCGGAGAGGAGGTTGGTGCCATTGTCGCAAACCACCATTCCTGGCTTAAGCTGGCGTGGCGTCAACCACCTCTCGGCCTGCCCCTGCAGAGCAGACAGGACCTCTGCCCCAGTGTGGCTCCTGTCCCTCAAACACACCAGCGCAAGCACGGCATGGCATCTTTTTGCCTGCGTACTTGCGTAGCCCCTTGAATGCCTACGGAGCACCGCTGGTTCCGAGGACAAACCACAGGAAGAGGCCATGGAGGAAGAAGAGGAGGAGGGGGTGGAGGAGAGAGGTGTGTCACAACCAGTAGTAGCATTTCGGAGGCGTGGCGGTGGAACAACCTCCAACACTACTGCACCTTGTCCTGCATCCTTCCCAGCTGCCAAAAGAGTGACCCAATGGGCCGTGAAAGAAAGGTAACGTCCCTGTCCATGCCTGCTGGACCATGAGTCAGCGGTAATATGCACCTTACCGCTGACCGCCCTGTCCAGCGAGGCCAAGACATTGCCTTCCACATGCCTGTAGAGAGCCGGAATCGCCTTCCGTGAGAAAAAGTGGCGTTTGGGAACCTGCCACTGAGGAACCGCACATTGCACAAACTCACGGAAGGGGGCCGAGTCTACCAACTGAAAAGGCAGCAGTTGAAGCGCTAGCAATTTAGCCAAGCTAGCATTCAACCGCTGGGCATGTGGATGGCTGGGAGTGAACTTCTTTTGACGGTCCAGCAGCTGGGGCAGGGAAATTTGCCTGCTAGAATCGGACGTCGGTGTACTGCTAGCAGAGTGGCCGCAAGTACTTGGCTGTGACACACCTAATTCTACACCTTCATTCCTCTCAGTGCAGGTTTCAGAGAGGACTGAAGGTATAGTGGGTTTGGAGATCCCAGCTGATGCGGTGCAAGGAGAGGTCCGCTTTGTTCTTTGGTGTGGGTCTTTAAGGTAGGCTTGCCAACGAGCTGCATGGCAGGTCAACATATGTCTGATCAAGCATGTGGTGCCCAAGCGGCTGATGTTTTGGCCACGCGATATACGCTTGAGACATATGTTGCAAACTGCAGCTGTGTGATCTGATGCACTCGCCTCAAAAAAGGCCCACACCAAAGAACTTTTTGAATGACGGGCAGAGGCAGCGCCCTGCACAGGCTGAGCTCTGCGGTGTGATTCCGTCGGTGTGCTGCCCATACGCTGGCCACTCAAGGGCATCCTGCCTCGTTGGAGATGTGCCTCCTCCTCATCCTCCTCCTCCTCCTCTCTCCTATTAGGCACCCACGTGGAGTCAGTGACCTCATCATCCCCTCCCTCCTCATCACTGGAGCCAATCTGGCAGTATGCTGCAGCTGCTGGAGCATGACTGCCAGATTGGTGTCCTTCTTGAGCATCCCCTCTCTCTGCTCTCACGCTACTGCCTTCCTCTAGCTGGGTATCATCATCAGATCCTTCGAAACGCTGGGCATCCTCCTGGAGCATGTACCCAACACTGTGCTCAAACAGTTCGGGGGACTCCTCAGGAGGAGGACATGGTGGGTCTAGGGAAGGAGTGACTAATGATGACATTGATACCAGAGGAGAGGACGCTTTGGCAGCTGCTTTGCCAGTACCCTGAGCCTGGGTGAGAGAGGATGAGGAGGATGAGGTGGGCTTGGTCATCCACTCTACCAAGTCTTCGGCATGATGTGGCTCAACATGTCCAGCTGCCGAAAAGAAGGACAAGCGTGTCCCATGGCCATGTGCTGATGACAATGCACCGCGTCCACGACCAGCACTGTTGCCCCCAGACACAGAGCCTGCTTGCCCTCTTTTTTTGCCTCCTGACTGTCTGCCTCTCCTTGTTTGCCTTCCAGACATTTTAATGGATGGCCTGCAGGGAGATGGGAAAAACAGCAATAAGGGCTACCTTCAGGTGTATACTGTGCTGGAGGCTTAGCAACAAAGACACTGACACTGTCCCCTGCCTATCCTTCTGTGTCCCTAAACACAAGGATTTCAAATATGGTTCAGCAAGATTGGTTTAGGACAGAATAGCACACTGACACTTTCCCTCACTGTCCTTCTCTGTCCCTACAAACAAGATTTAGCACAGAATAGCACACTGATAGTTTCCACGAGTGTCCTTCTCTGTCTCTAAACTCAAGGATTTCAAATATGGTTCAGCAAGATTGGTTTAGGATAGAATAGCACACTGACACTTTCCCTCACTGTCCTTCTCTGTCCCTACAAACAAGATTTAGCACAGAATAGCACACTGATAGTTTCCACGAGTGTCCTTCTCTGTCCCTAAACTCAAGGATTTCAAATATGGTTCAGCAAGATTGGTTTAGGACAGAATAGCACACTGACACTTTCCCTCACTGTCCTTCTCTGTCCCTACAAACAAGATTTAGCACAGAATAGCACACTGATAGTTTCCACGAGTGTCCTTCTCTGTCCCTAAACTCAAGGATTTCAAATATGGTTCAGCAAGATTGGTTTAGGACAGAATAGCACACTGACACTTTCCCTCACTGTCCTTCTCTGTCCCTACAAGCAAGATTTAGCACAGAATAGCACACTGATAGTTTCCACGAGTGTCCTTCTCTGTCCCTAAACTTAAGGATTTCAAATATGGTTCAGCAAGATTGGTTTAGGACAGAATAGCACACTGACACTTTCCCTCACTGTCCTTCTCTGTCCCTACAAACAAGATTTAGCACAGAATAGCACACTGATAGTTTCCACGAGTGTCCTTCTCTGTCCCTAAACTCAAGGATTTCAAATATGGTTCAGCAAGATTGGTTGAGGACAGAATAGCACACTGACACTTTCCCTCACTGTCCTTCTCTGTCCCTACAAACAAGATTTAGCACAGAATAGCACACTGATAGTTTCCACGAGTGTCCTTCTCTGTCCCTAAACTCAAGGATTTCAAATATGGTTCAGCAAGATTGGTTTAGGACAGAATAGCACACTGACACTTTCCCTCACTGTCCTTCTCTGTCCCTACAAACAAGATTTAGCACAGAATAGCACACTGATAGTTTCCACGAGTGTCCTTCTCTGTCCCTAAACTCAAGGATTTCAAATATGGTTCAGCAAGATTGGTTTAGGACAGAATAGCACACTGACACTTTCCCTCACTGTCCTTCTCTGTCCCTACAAACAAGATTTAGCACAGAATAGCACACTGATAGTTTCCACGAGTGTCCTTCTCTGTCCCTAAACTCAAGGATTTCAAATATGGTTCAGCAAGATTGGTTTAGGACAGAATAGCACACTGACACTTTCCCTCACTGTCCTTCTCTGTCCCTACAAACAAGATTTAGCACAGAATAGCACACTGATAGTTTCCACGAGTGTCCTTCTCTGTCCCTAAACTCAAGGATTTCAAATATGGTTCAGCAAGATTGGTTTAGGACAGAATAGCACACTGACACTTTCCCTCACTGTCCTTCTCTGTCCCTACAAACAAGGATTAGCACAGAATAGCACACTGATAGTTTCCACGAGTGTCCTTCTCTGTCCCTACAAACAAGGATTAGCACAGAATAGCACACTGACACTTTCCCTCACTGTCCTTCTCTGTCCCTACAAACAAGGTTTAGCACAGAATAGCACACTGTCACTTTCCCTCACTGTCCTTCTCTGTCCCTACAAACAAGGTTTTGCACAGAATGACACACTGACACTCTCCCTACCTATCCTTCTCTGTCCCTAAACACAAGGAATCCAGGATTAGTAAAGGAAAAAAATGACACTGTCCCTGCCTATGCTTCTCTTTCCCTGCTCCGGAACACACTACACAAGGCCGCCGCGCTGGCGGCCTTTTATAGTGTGGGGCGTGTACTAAACCCCCTCAGCAATAATTGGCCACAGGCATCCTGCCTGTGGCCAATCATTGCTCTCCTCGCTGCCGGCGCTGTGATTGGCCAAGCATGCGGGGTCACAGTGCATGCTTGGCCAATCACAGCGCCTGGATGACACTGTGATGGCGTAGTGCATTGTGGGCCGTTCGCGTCACTCGAATTAGGCGCGAACGGCCCAAATCGTTCGATCTTCGTCGAACAATCGAACAGCAGATGTTCGAGTCGAACGTATGTTCGACTCGAACACGAAGCTCATCCCTAATTTCTACATGACCTGTTGTAGATTTCACTATATGTCCTTGCACCCATATACACTTCTTAAGGCCCGTACACACGGTCAGACTTTTGCCCAACAAACTTCGTTTTAAGCAAGTTGGACCAACAATCGACCGTGTGTACACTCCATCGGACAAACTTTTTTTCGTTTGGTTTTGTTTTCATCGGACAAAAGTTGGGTCTGCAAACGGACAAACTTTTGCCCAACAAAAGTCCGATGGAGCAAAGTCCTACCGTGTGTACAGAAAACCATAGGACTTTTGTCCGATGGACAAAAAAACTAATGTTAAAATCAACCAACAATAGCAGAAGTTGACCAAAGGGTGGCGGTAAAGAGCAGAAAAACCATGTGATGTTGCAAAAAGTTTTGGGAAAGTTTGCAGAAAAGTCCTGTGGTGTGTATGCTATGGGTGTGCCCGGCCAACTCCGTTCGGACAAAAATCCACGGAAAAGTCCGATGGAAGTCCGACCGTGTGTACGAGGCTTTAGTCTTCATTCTATATTTTTTCCTTCAATATTTATATATTTTTTCCTTTAATATGTATATTTTATTTTATACATATTGGCAAACATTTTTCCTCATCTGGCCACAACATATTTTGCTCTCTTTTTTTTTAAACATTTTATTAATTAAAAAACCTTTTTAATAGATGTTTTACAAAATCCCATACCCACCCTGCATAAATATATCCATATACAGCTTTTCAGTGGATCCCACATGATTATTGTTTTTAAATGCTTATTGATAAGAATGTCCCTTTAAAGCTATTCCCAATTGTTCTAATGCCATGTGAGGGGGTTAACTCGGTAACGGGTGTGTGTGACCCCCTGGTTGGGCTCCCCACACAAAAACAGGGCCAGCAGACGGAGGTTGTGGTTTTCAAAATCAAAAGGTGCGGTTTATTTCTCTATGTACAGTGACAAAAACACAGCAAAGCCAAAAAGAAACAAACAAAATAAATCCTGGTCAGTTTGACCTCTGACTAAACATGCAGGTTTCCTAAACTAACAACTGGGATCAGCCTGGTGCTGTCCTAGTCCCTAAGTCCCTGGTTTAGTAAAAGTCCAAACAAATAGCCACACAGGCTTTGCCTCACCGCACAGGGGTTCACTCTCCCTAGACAGTCCACACAGGTCTGGTTCCAGGCATGAGCTAACATCTAATGAAGCTGGGAGTTCCTTATAGAGGCCTAAATGAGCTGACAAGGTTCAGCTGGTCTCATCTCTGTCTGCACGACGCCCCACACTCTCCCTAGAGGTATGAGTCATCCATGAGCCTACTAGCCTCAGCTGGGCTTATACAACTCTCCACCCTAGTTGTATAAGTCAGCATAAAGCCTGAATCTGGGAGAAATATATCTACCCCCCTGGATGCAACCAGGTGACTTTACCTTCCTGCTGTCACATACCCCCCCCTCTTGTTTTAACCTTGGGGTTGGAACACCAGCAATCAGGCATTCATGTACTCGAGACAAAGCATCCACATTCCCCATTTGAACGCCAGGGCGATGCTTTACTGTGAAGTTGAATTCCTGTAGGGCCAGGAACCACCTATTCACTCTTCTATTTGTCTCCTTGTTTTGAGCCATCCACTTTAACGGAGCGTGATCCGTAACCATGTCAAAGTGCCTACCTAGCAGATAGTACCGAAGGGAATCTAGAGCCCACTTCACCGCTAAACACTCCTTTTCAACCGTGGCGTAATTTACCTCATGGGACTTCAACTTCCTGCTGAGGTAAATGACTGGGTGCTCTTCCCCGTTCCAGACCTGGGACAATACTGCTCCTAACCCCACATCTGACGCATCACTTTGTACGACAAAGTCTTTAGAGAAGTCGGGTGAGTACAACACTGGCTGGCTACATAAGGCTTGTTTCAAGAATTGGAATGCTGCCTCAGCCTCGGGGGTCCATTTAATCATGACCGACCCTTTCCCTTTCGTCAGGTTGGTTAGGGGCACAGCCTTAGAAGCAAAGTGGGGAATGAAGCGCCGATAATAACCCGCGATTCCCAGAAAGGCCCGTACCTGCTTCTTGCTGTTGGGACGTGGCCAACTCTGGATGGCCTCGACTTTGTTGAGTTGGGGTTTTATCACTCCCCTGCCAATGGTGTACCCAAGATATTTGGCCTCCTCCTGCCCAATGGTACACTTCTTGGGGTTAGCCGTAAACCCCGCTTCCCGGATAGAGTCTAGGACTGCTTGCACTTTTGGCAGATGTGAGGCCCAATCTGTGCTATGGACAATTACGTCATCCAGGTAAGCCGCAGCATACTTCCGATGGGGCCTCAGTATCTGGTCCATTTTCCGCTGGAATGTGGCCGGCGCATTCTGTAACCCGAACGGCATTCTCTTATATTGGAACGCCCCGTCTGGGGTTACAAATGCGGTTTTCTCTTTGGCCGACTTGGCCAGGGGAATTTGCCAATACCCTTTTGTGAGGTCAAGAGTCGTCATGTATCGGGCTGTTCCCAGCCGGTCGATCAACTCATCTATACGTGGCATGGGGTAGGTGTCAAATTTTGTAACTTTGTTCAACTGACGAAAATCGTTACAAAATCGCCAGCTCCCATCCGGTTTAGGCACCAACACAATGGGACTAGACCAATCACTTTGGGACTCCTCTATCACCCCTAAGTTCAGCATTTTCTGTACTTCCTCCCGTATTGCCTCCCGTCGGGCCTCTGGGATCCGATAGGGTTTTAACTTCACCCTTTCACCGGGCGGGGTAATAATATCATGCTCTACCCCAGATGTTTGTCCCGGCAGCTCAGAGAACACCTCCTTGTTGCGAAGCACAAACTCCTTAACCTCCTGTTGTTGGGGTTGTGACAAGGTGGCTGCTATTCCAACCTCCGGAATCACGCAACCAGTTTGAGCTGGTGACCAAGTTTCTGCGACTAGGGACTCTCTATCCCTCCAGGCTTTCAACAGATTAACGTGATATATCTGTTCGGGCTTTCGCCTTCCTGGTTGTCTGACCTTGTAATTCACTTCGCTCACTTTTTCCATTATCTCGTAGGGGCCTTGCCATTTGGCAAGGAATTTACTTTCAACCGTAGGGACAAGTACCAATATCCTATCCCCCGGGGAAAAGGTACGGGTCTTTGCTCCACGGTTGTACACTCTCTGCTGTGCCAACTGCGCTTGGGCCAAATGTTCCTTCACGATGGGCATTACCTGTGCAATTCGATCTTGCATCAGGGCGACATGCTCAATCACACTCCTGTGGGGAGAACTCTCACTTTCCCAAGTTTCCTTGGCAATATCCAACAGCCCTCTTGGGTGTCTCCCATACAGTAACTCAAAGGGGGAGAATCCCGTAGAGGATTGGGGCACCTCCCTAATAGCAAACATCAAATAAGGAAGTAGACAGTCCCAATCCTTTCCATCTCTATCCACCACTTTCTTCAACATTTGTTTTAGGGTTTTGTTGAATCTTTCAACCAGCCCATCGGTTTGGGGGTGATACACAGATGTACGCAATTGCGTCACTTTGAACAATTTACACAGCTCTTTCATAACCCGGGACATAAAGGGTGTACCTTGGTCCGTAAGCAGTTCTTTACAAATACCCACCCGGCTAAAAACAAGAGATAGCTCTTTGGCTATGGTTTTGGCCGAGGTATTTCTGAGAGGGATCGCTTCTGGATAACGGGTGGCATAGTCCATTATAACCAATATGTACTGGTGCCCCCTAGCGGACTTGATTATAGGACCTACCAAATCCATTGCGATTCTCTCAAACGGGACCTCAATGATGGGTAGAGGGACCAGCGGGCTACGGAAATGTGGCATCGGGGCCGACCTCTGACACACAGGGCAGGAGGAACAATAATTTTCTATGTCCTTCATCACCCCAGGCCAATAGAATCTCTGTAATACCCTCTCTCGGGTTTTCTCTGTCCCCAGATGACCTCCAAGAATGTGCCCATGGGCCAACTCCAACACCAACTTCCTGTAAGGTTTGGGCACCACCAGCTGCTCAACGGTTTCTTCTGCCCTTTTTGCCACCCGATACAGTAGGTCCTTCTCTACGCTGAAGTATGGGTAAGTGCAGGTATTATCTGGGTTCACTAACTCGCCATCTATTTCCACTACGTTTTCCCGTGCCTTTATTAGGGCGGGGTCTTTTAACTGTTCTGTGGCAAAATTTTCCCTGTGAACCTCCAGATCAGAAAACTCCACAGACGGTAGGTTTTCGTCTGAGGAGGTGAGCTCCTCTCCAGTTTCTTGAGTCTCCCCTGCCAATACTGACAAGGGAAATTCTGGAGAGTCCTCCCCACTCTCAGAGGAGTTCTGGCTATCACATTCCTGGTACATAGGGGCACCAGTGGGGGGCTCAGGATCATCCCACAGTTCCCAGAACTTCGGAAAATCCCTTCCCACAATGGCATCATGCGGTAATTGAGATACTAACCCCACTGGATGAGAGAGGGTACCTTTGGGGGTCTCGAAACACACTGTGGTCACTGGATACTCTCGGGTGTCCCCATGCACACAAATAACAGCTACCTTGCTATTCCCAGAGACCTCTGTTTTAACTAATTCAGCCTTTATCAGGGTCACAAGGCTACCTGAATCCAGCAATACCACAACATTTCTACCATTAATACACATTTTGCATAAATGTTTCTCAGTTCCCCGAATGGCAGTGCATGCGACTGTCGCACACAGCGACTGACGTCTGCCCGTCAGAAAGTCACACTGCATGGGTTCCTCCACAACCGGGCAATTTGCTGCAATATGTCCCGCTTGCCGGCAGCGGTAGCAAACGATCCTTCTTGCGGCCTCTTGAGCCGCTGATTTCCCAGGCTGTTCTCGCCAAACTTGGGGTAGAGCTCCCACCCTCTCACTCTCTCCACCCTCACCCCTTGGAATCCTCTTATCCGCCCCTGGGGATGGTCTGGTCTTAGGGTGGAAAGTCCGAGAGTCTCTGGAAGAGGCTGTCAGGTTCTCTGTAGCCAAGTATCTCTCTACACGATCCACAAGTTTACCGGCCGTTTCTGGGTCTCCATGGCTTACCCACTTTTGAATGGCGGTAGGAAGAGCTCTCAAGAAACGATCCATCACAACACGTTCCACAATCTCCGGTGCGGACAAAGTCTCTGGCTGTAGCCACTTCCTGCTCAGGTGAATGAGATCATACATTTGAGACCTGGGGGGTTTTCCAAGCTGGAAAGTCCAGTTATGCACACGCTGAGCCCGGACAGCCAGGGTGACACCCAGCCTTGCCAATATTTCAGCTTTTAGCATCACATAGTCTTTTGCTTGGTCAGGCTCTAGGTCATAGTAAGCCTTCTGCGATTCACCAGTTAACAGAGGAGCCACCAGTCCAGCCCACTGCTCCTCAGGCCACTTTTCTCTTTCAGCAGTCCTTTCAAATGTGGTCAAAAATACCTCTGGATCATCCTCTCCAGTCATTTTTGTCAATAAACGACTCACCCCAAAGGACGCGGTATTAGTGGGACGGCTTTCCTCACTGGTCTGCGGACGTTGCTGCATTACTGCTTCCATTTGTTGTAGTCTCTGCTCTTGCTTCTGTAACAGGTCTATGAAGCGGGCCTCAGATTGCTGCTGGGCTTGTTGATGAGCTTGCTGCTGGGCTGCAAGGCTCCTTTGCAAACCTGCATTTGTCTGCTGTTGATTGGCATTTGCTAGAGCCAGCTGTTTCAGTATCTCCTCCATGCTGGCTTAAAAAAAACTGCCCGCATTCTCCACCAACTGTGAGGGGGTTAACTCGGTAGCGGGTGTGTGTGACCCCCTGGTTGGGCTCCCCACACAAAAACAGGGCCAGCAGACAGAGGTTGTGGTTTTCAAAATCAAAAGGTGCGGTTTATTTCTCTATGTACAGTGACAAAAACACAGCAAAGCCAAAAAGAAACAAACAAAATAAATCCTGGTCAGTTTGACCTCTGACTAAACATGCAGGTTTCCTAAACTAACAACTGGGATCAGCCTGGTGCTGTCCTAGTCCCTAAGTCCCTGGTTTAGTAAAAGTCCAAACAAATAGCCACACAGGCTTTGCCTCACCGCACAGGGGTTCACTCTCCCTAGACAGTCCACACAGGTCTGGTTCCAGGCATGAGCTAACATCTAATGAAGCTGGGAGTTCCTTATAGAGGCCTAAATGAGCTGACAAGGTTCAGCTGGTCTCATCTCTGTCTGCACGACGCCCCACACTCTCCCTAGAGGTATGAGTCATCCATGAGCCTACTAGCCTCAGCTGGGCTTATACAACTCTCCACCCTAGTTGTATAAGTCAGCATAAAGCCTGAATCTGGGAGAAATATATCTACCCCCCTGGATGCAACCAGGTGACTTTACCTTCCTGCTGTCACAGCCAGTAGTACCATATTATGTCTTACGGGTTTAACCTTTTTGTATTATATAAATGTTTATTTTTTAGCCATATTACATATTTTTAGTAAATGTATTTTAGTTGTCCAATATAGATATCGCCAGTACTAAGTGTAAGTGTCACGTACCTGATGGTAGTGAGCCCGAATTGCAGGGGACGGCCTCCCTTACGGCCCCCACTCCCGGCCCCCTGGTAAGGTGACAGTTGGCACAGGAGTAAGGTGTGGCACGGGTGCCTGGCAGGATCAACTGTGGTGAGGTGGTGATTCAAACACCCGGAAGCTTCCTTGCAGAATACCGGAACTGGAACGGCTAGCAGACTGGATCGGAAGTAGCACAGCAGACTGGATCGGTCTCGCAGACTGGATCGGAAGAAGCACAGCAGACAGGATCAGCTAGCAGGCAGGTTCAGCTTAGCAGGCTGGATCTGAGACAGCTCAGCAGATTGGATCGGTTAAACAAACTGGATCGGAACCAGGAACAGGGTAGTAAACAGGCCGGGTCAGATATCAGGCGGGCAGCAGAAGTACAGGGTGCAGGCAAAGGGTAGTCACAACAAGCCGGGGTCGGGTGCAGGCAGATAACAGGTTGGTCAAGGTAAGCCGGGTCTTTTAGCACAGGTATGGTCTCAGATCAGGGTTAAGCACACAACGCTGTAGAGCAGACAGCAGGGACTGTCTGTAATTGACAGGTTTAAATAGTCTCTCTGGCGCTACCCGCTGGACGCACACGCAAACGGAGACCAGGAAGTCCGGGCGCCTGTTTCTGGCAGGATCTCCATGACAGTAAGTCACTTCTATCACATGAAGTGTGCTTACATCTAGCTCCACTAGGTGGCAACGCCACCTGGGCATATAAAAAGGCTGTGTATAGCTAACACAAGCCAGCTTGCCAAAGGTGAGCGCAGTGTTATCCTCCTCTCACTGCGCACGCACCGAAATGCATTGCATCTTGGTCCTGTGACGTCATCCCGCCCCACGCTGCGCTTCAGCATCCAACACAGATGAGCAGCTTGCGCTCCAGGCCTCCATTTGGCCGCCGCACGAGACCCGGAAACTATCCATAGGACTGGACACCGGATCCACTGCACTGCGCTTGGACATTGCTGGCACGAGCGGAGGTGTGCATCTCACAGGACTCCCACATGCCGACTTAAAGATACCTTAATGTGAGTGTTTTAATGTTACTGCATCATTAAAATTATACAGTTTTACTTCAGCGGCGCCTGCCCTTGTCTTTTATCTCTTTACGTGGATCTATTATAGTTCACGTTACAGTCACTGCACCTACCCCATCAGCTAAGAATGTAGGTGACAACTGCTGAGGAAAGTACAACCTTGTTTTTGGTTGACTTCCGAACAAACCTGTTATGGAGATAACCCAGACATGTGGGAACTCAATGACTGTGATCACTGCATAACCTGTGTGCAGCTTACCATCTGGGGTGTAATACCTGGAACCATTGACAAAAAAGTTCTTAGCATCTGGGATAGGAGCCTCCTTCACCGGACTGCTGCTTGCTGATTCACATGCCATCAAAGAAAGAAAGTCGTGGAACATGTCATCCTACTAGATCACAAACTTGGTTAGAATTAGAAAGGTTAGTATTATTAGTTTGAAAACTGTCATTCTTACTTTATCCCCCCATTTTCTTCCTCATTACAAACTGGGAGGAAGAAACGCAGGGTTTAGAATGGTGCAGAAAAAAAGAAACAGTGAAACAGCTTATGATACTTTTACCTTCTTTGAGGCGTGTGTATTTATGCATGTGTACAGCTATCTACATACACCTGCTTTCTATGTACATACACTTTCAGAAACTCCTTGGACCTGAAAGATACTTATAAACAAAAGTTTTTACTCCAACCTTCATCTTTAACCTGCCAAGAATGGCAAACAATACAACATTTGTGTACATTGGTAAATTGTCACTGACATTCCTCAAAACCGACAACAATGAAACCCTCTGTAACCCTTACTTTCATATTCCTACAAAAATACAACAGCTGCGACACGTAGGAGGACCGCTGCGGTGGGTTCTAAACATATACATGTTACTACATATAATTAGAAGACTAAAACATGAGACAAACATTTAGATACATATGTGAGGGAGATACTTCATAGTTTCCAAAAAAAAGAAAAACCCAACCAGTCGGAAAGCTGCCTTCACTCTTTTAGCAATAGAAAAAAGTACAATGGGAAAAACACAGGAGCAGCTCGAAAACCTTGCATGGACCTGCCACACAAAGTTCAAAAACAGGCACGAGAATTTTAACCACAAAAGCGTGTACTACACATTCAACCCACTCATCATTACAGATTTCTGAAGCCACAGCTGAGTTACAATCTTAGGTCTTTGCTGCCCAGAGCCTGGGTTTAAACTCAGTTATAAATTTCTCCCACCTCCAGGCATCAAATGTCCCCTCCAGAGGGATACCAGAAGTAGTATCCTTGGACCACCCATGTTATTCCTTAAGAGGTTTAATGGCCTTTGCCCCAAAACTAGACTTCATGTACTGTGTAGCCGTCTGACTGTGGGAAGCCTTGCATTCCTCCCCTTGCACGGACTGCTCATTGCCCATGGCGATTCGAATCAGCTTATCGTCTTACCCCTACGTCCAGGGAAACCCTTGCACCCATCTAGGAGAGCACCGCCCGATGCCTTCTTTTACGGTAGATTGACTGGCTATAACCACTATGTGGTCCAGTCCCCCAACTAGAAACCCTAATCAAGCCGTTATTTAACTCTATGGCTTGTTGTGCCAACACTTTTGGCACAGAACTACAGAGTACCACTCTTTTACACTGCAATACCCATAATAACAACCAACTATTAACTATACCAAATGATTTGTCAACAACCACAGATCACCCCCCCCCCCTGAATTATGTCTCTACCCCTCACAGTGTATGCATACACAAGTGTTTCCTGCTGTACAACCGTACACTGCGTCACCAGACTAAACTACACGGCACACTTACGACTGCTTTCTCTACAGAACAATGTGGCTTCTCTCTGTACCTAGAGGTTACAACAATAACCTGGATGCCTCCCATTTACTCTCTACCCAAAACTGTATTACAGTATAAAACTTTGCAAAACAACTGGAATAAAATCTAAAAACCAAAATGGTTTCCATAATCCTTCCAAACACAAGTCCCTTTGTCCACATGCTTATTTCAAAAGACCCCAAGCCCCTCCCACCAACTTTCCGTGGATACCTCACATCCGGCAAAGAACTTCCATCTCTGCTGATCTCTACATATCAATGGACAGGAAGAGGGAGGGGGAGGGAAAGCCTGGAATAGCTACGGCCTACCCCCTCTGGACTTTATAACATCATATATATTTAGAGCCTGCTCATCTTGAGTTTGCTGGAACTCTGTCCAAGTGGAACTGGACTAAGTGGTGAGTTAAAATCAAGAGTTTAAAACGGGAGGTTAAAACAGGGGTCATAGTAGATGTGTAGTGTGAGTACCTGGGTGTTGTCTG
Organism: Rana muscosa; assembly: GCA_029206835.1. Lineage (NCBI taxonomy): Eukaryota > Metazoa > Chordata > Amphibia > Anura > Ranidae > Rana > Rana muscosa. The sequence goes on from CM055118.1 coordinate 576,391,436, forward strand.
AGTAGTGTGTGTGGATCGTTGGTACTTGTGTAATGTAGGTGCACGCTGGTCTGCGAGTGCACGCGGGTCCGTTGGTCTGCGAGTGCACGCTGGTCTGCGAGTGCATGCAGGGCCGTTGGTCTGCGAGTGCACGTTGGTCTGCGAGTGCACGCGGGTCAGTTGGTCTTCGAGTGCACGCTGGTCTGCGAGTGCACGCAGGGCCGTTGGTCTGCGAGTGCACGTTGGTCTGCGAGTGCACGCGGGTCAGTTGGTCTTCGAGTGCACGCTGGTCTGCGAGTGCACGCAGGGCCGTTGGTCTGCGAGTGCACGCTGGTCTGCTAGTGCATGCAGGGCCGTTGGTCTGCGAGTGCACGCTGGTCTGCGAGTGCACGAGGGTCCGTTGGTCTGCGAGTGCACGCTGGTCTGCGAGTGCACGCAGGGCCGTTGGTCTGCGAGTGCACGCTGGTCTGCGAGTGCACGCAGGGCCGTTGGTCTGCGGGTGCACGCGGGTCCGTTGGTCTGCAAGTGCACGCTGGTCTGCGAGTGCACGCAGGGCCGTTGGTCTGCGGGTGCACGTAGGTCTGCGTGGTACCTGTGTATTGTCTTGTTGAGTACCTGTGTATTGTCTTGTTGAGTACCTGTGTATTGTCTTGTTGAGTACCTGTGTATTGTGTCTTGTTGAATAGTTGGGTCAGGAAGCTAGTGTTAGGTAATTTGGACAGGGTATAATCTCGAATCCTCATTAAATTAATAGGTACGATGCCCGGCGGGTGTGGCGAGGGTGCATAGATTTACTAATCTAATTTTAAGTATTCTAATATATTTCCTTTTTTTTTATTTTATCTCTATACCCTGTCTATGTCTTTGCATTATTATACACTTATTGCATTATGTAATATTGGGTATGGGTTAGTGCCGTATTCACCCACTAGGGGGTGCGAGCGGAACTCATCATTTATTAATGTACATTGACAGGGTTGAGTTATGGGTATTTTATATAATGTTTCATTATAAGCTATGTTATAGGTGGGATGTAGGCAGTGGATTGTTTTTCTGCAACTTATATTGTACAATTAGTTACAGATTTCCATTGTGCTGTATTTGTATTATGCGGCGAGACGGCATTGAGGCTGGATCTTAGTCCGGTAACCCCTCCCCCTATTGTGATTGACATTCGTATTTAATAGTCAGATCTACGTGGTCTAGTACGCTTCCTGACGACGTGCAACACACGAAACAGCTGTCGAGGCGCTAGACTACGATCTGACGACACTTCCGGTCCCGCTGGTCCATCGTTTGCCATAGGTGGAACGCACGCCGGCTCACCTTTCCATGAGACATCAGCCATATCAGCCCACGCTCTTCAGCCTCAGTGCCGGGCTCAAGGCCCCAACCAAGTAAGGGGGCATTTGGCTATTTTAATTTGATGTATTTTAAATAAACGGGATTACACTATTTTCTGTTTTATTATTTTTCTCTTGCGGTCCGTACTGCTCCATCCGAGCCTCCGTGAGGCAGGGATCCTTCATGCCTGCTCTTTTGACACCATTATCCATACCAGCAAGTGGTACTTGCACAAAGCATATTTGACTTATTTTTTAATTAAAAGAGTCAACATTATCTGGTAAGCAGCCAATTTTTCAACACGAGCACTATCGGGTGTTTTGCACTAAGGTGGTGAAGGCTATCACTTCAAGCAATTTCCTTCAATCTATTTCTCCTGTTGAATGCAGATATCATCCAGGATTAAATTCATTGGTTTCACTATATGGACTATTTCTTGTTCTCTTTGATTATATTCATTTAAATTTTGGGACATTCCACTACCATTATCACTGCATATTATTAGTATTGTTGTCATTCAATATTTTTACTTTCACGTGTACTATAATCTAGTTGGCAGCTAGGGGCTGTCAGCCATCTTATATACTAAGGGTACTGTTTCCAGGCTGTTTACTATTTTTGGATAGACTAAGACTATTGTTTGTGGTCCGTCCAGGCAGGCTGGTGTCTAACATATTTTTCACCGACTACTAAATATAAACTAAATAATATTAGTATTGTTTAGCGCCCCCACCGTATTTGCTCTTTCAGCACATATAATCACTTCTAATCTGTAACAAAGACCTAAAGCGCCGAACTATATGTTGTCTACCGGGCGCTCGGGTTCGGCACATCACGGATCTGGTGGACAAATTACTGGGAGGGGCTGAGGAAGCACCAATGACAAAGTCAGAGGCAGATGGAGTGTCCTAAAGAACGATTTTAGGGACTTGTGAGCTAAATTGAGGAAAAGGACCTCCAAGGTAGTATTCTCAGGAATACTACCAGTACATCGAGCCACACCAGAAAGGCAGAGGGAGATTAGGGAAGTGAACAAGTGGCTGAAGAGCTGGTGTAGTAAGGAGGGGTTTGGGTTCCTGGAGGACTGGGGTGACTTCTCAGTCGACAACCAGTACTATAGAAGGGGCGGACTGCACCTAAATGAGGAGGCTGCAGATCAGCTGGGAATAAGGATGGCCAAAAAGTTAGAGGGGTTTTTAAACTAGGCGACGGGGGGAAGGGTTCAGAGATAGTGAAAGTCAGCGGGGAACATATTCTAGAGGGTAGTATTAAGGGCATTAGTGGTAGGGTAACCAAAGCACATAAACCCAAGGTAAGTATAGTAGCAAGTCCTAGTTGCAATCTGGGAACACCCAAGAGGATAGTATGTGACCGGTCAAAATATATTAATGCATTAAAGTGTCTGTTCACCAATGCCAGATGTTCTGTCTCAACTACAAAGCGATAAAGTTCATCTCCAGGTTTAAGTAGGCCTTACTCAAGCTGGTTTGATATTCATCCCTTGCATCGATACAGGCAGTTTAACTCAATGAATAAACTCACAGTTAGGACGACAGACGATTAATCCTTTCGAATGTTCCGTTTAATGATGGATATTCATAGGTAGAAAAAACGTTGCAGTTGTAAGCCACATGTAAGATGTTTAGCATGGAAGATATACAGGAGTAATGACCAGAATCAGGAAGTGGAGGAGATATATAAAGAACTACGATGAGAGAAAGAGTTCAGCTAGAAAGAAGGGGACAGATCTTAAAGACACAGAGCAAGAATAATCACATAGTGTAACACAACACTCCCCGTCTGAAATCTTTAGATTTCATAACCTCAAACTAAAATATATATTTTCAAAAAGTCCAATACTGACGAATGTCCTGGAACCTGTAATGAAAAACGTGCAACAAGCAAATAATAAACGTAAGTTCAACAGGATGAAGAACATAAAGTCACAGTATGATGTCTTCAAAGAATTTCAAAGTTCTGAGTAGAACCTGTAGATAGCAGCAATGTACTCCCCGCCGTGCAAACAGCATGACTAGTCCTTGCACAAGTCACTCACCTGGCAAAAGGAGTACTAACTCTGTAATTGGTCGACTAAAGTTTTGTGTCGATCCTCCCTTGGTTACCTTGACTTTTACCTTCCGGACTTTGTTATCGTCGCTGGGCATAACTTTAGTAATAAGACCCATAGGCCACTTATTTCGACAAACTTCCTTGTCTTTTAGAAGGATGAGGTCTCCAACCTTAAGATTCGGCTTAGATGCTTGCCATTTGTTACAACCTTGAAGGTGGTGAAGATACTTTTTCTTCCAGCGATGCCAGAACACATTGGCTAGATGCTGCACCTGCTTCCATTGATGCTCGCAACGGTGTGACCGCAGCTTCTGTTTTGTACTTACAGAAGTGTGTAGTGAGATGTTCACAGTTCTTATTTCCTTATCATCTTCAGGGCTTACTAGCCCATAGGTGGTGTCAATAGGGAGTAAGTAAGAGTCCTCACACAGAAACCTTGGAGGTGACAGCCATAAGCTGTCCTGAAGAGCGGCAAGTGACACGGCTCTGGTCCCACAGTCAGCTGGGTTGAGTTCAGTGAGAACGTGATGCCATTGACTTGGTAGAGAGAATCTCTTGATATGTTCAACCCTGTTGCTGACGTACACATAAAATTGTTTTGTTTGGTTGTTTATGTAACCAAGTACTACCCTACTTTCTGTATAGCAGGTGAAAGAATCAATTCTAGTGTCCATTTCACTTCGTATGACCTCGGCAATTTCTACTGCTAGCACGGCTGCACAAAGTTCAAGTCTTGGTATGGTATGTGCAGGCTTGGGAGTGAGTTTTGCCTTGCCTAGGACAAAACTACAGTGTGATTCTCCATTCAGTTCAGAGGTCTTCAAATAGGCTACTGCAGCAATAGCTTCAACTGATGCATCAGAGAAAATATGAATCTCTCTCCGGTTAGCAGTTGAAGTGGAACCTGGAACATAGCAACGGGGAATCTGAAGTTTTTCTAGTGACTTCAAAGAATATCTCCACCTTTCCCACTTGTGTTGATTCTCACTAGGCAAGGGAGTATCCCAGTCTATGTGCTCAGTAGACAACTGTCTTAGTAAAATCTTACCTTGAATGGTAACTGGAGCAAGGAAAACCAGTGGGTCATAGATGCTATTCACCACGGACAGGACTCCTCTCTTAATGAAGAGTTTGTCACAAATTGACACTTGGAAGGTGAATTTGTCTTGCTTGATGTTCCACAACAAACCCAGACTTCACTGTACAGGAGGCACATCTGTACCTAAGTCAAGGTTTTTTAGACTAGTGGCATAGTCCTCAGAGTGAAAGGCATTCATAAGTTCCTGGCTGTTGGATATAATCTTGTGTAGTCTAAGGTTTGCTACAGACAGCATCTCCTTTGTTCTGGTGAGAAGATCAATTGCTTCTTTAGCAGTTGGAAAGGACTTAAGTGCGTCGTCAACGTAGAAGTTTCTTTCAACAAATTGACGGGCATCAGATCCATATTCAACTTCTCCAGTCTGAGCTGTTCTCCTTAGCCCATAAGTTGCCACTGCTGGGGAAGGACTGTTACCGAAGACATGTACCTTCATGCGATAATCTATAACTTCCTTGTTGAGGTCATTTTCCTTGTGCCATAGAAACCTGAGGTAGTTTCTGTTGTCTTCTCTGACGATGAAGCAGTGAAACATCTGTTGAATGTCGGCCATTACTGCTACAGGCTCTTGTCTGAAACAAATCAAGACTCCTATTAGACTGTTGTTCAAGTTGGGTCCAGTAAGGAGCATGTTGTTAAGAGAAACACCTTCGTGCTGAGCACTGGAATCAAAGACAACTCTGATTTGGTCTGGTTTGCGTGGGTGATACACGCCAAAGGATGGAAGGTACCAGCATTCTTCTCCCTCCTTTAGTGGGGGAGCAGGCTCTGCATGATCTCTGTCAAATACATTTTGCATAAAGTCCACAAAGTGCTTTTGCATCTCTGGTTTCCTGCTTAAGTTTCGCTTTAAGGAGGAGAATCTACTGATGGCCTGCTGTAAGTTGTTGGACAATCTCTCTCTTGGGAGACGAAAGGGTAGGGGTGCTACCCAGTTATTGGAGTCATCTTGAAAGAACTCATTGTCCATTACCTTGATGAATTTTTTGTCTTCCATTGAAGGAGCCAGTATGTCATCTTCACTGGTTGCATTAAACACTGTAGAGCCGAAGTCGACATCATGGCAGGAGAAAGGGCTTGTGTCACCTGAGATACCATGTTGCCATCCGTGGCTGGCTATCTTCTCTTTCACCCAGTAGTGATGTGGGCATGGCTCAAAGTAAGTGTTTCGGCCATTTGGCAGAACATTTGTCTTGAATGACGAAATGTTGGTAGGTATTTTCATTTTGCCTATGCAGACATTGCCTATGATGACCCACCCTAGATCCGTGCGCTGGGCAAATGGGGCATCTGGGGGTCCACTGACTTATCTGTGTACCTTGTGAACTCTTAGAATGTCTCTTCCTAACAGAAGAAGGATCTGAGCATCTTTGTCAAGCGGCGGTATCTTATTTGCTATTACCTTGAGGTGAGGGTGATGGAAAGCAGCAGCTGGAGTAGGGATTTCTTCCCTGTTAGCAGGTATCTGATTGCACTCAACAAGTGTAGGTAAGGGTAATTGCAAGTTACCCTTGAGAGAAGATACCATGAGTCCATGAGCCCTTCTTCCAGAAACCTCTATAGTTCCACTACAGGTACCCAAGGTGTAAGGATGAGCTTCGCCTTTTATTTCAAATAGACTGAACAATTCAGATTTTGCAAGTGATCGATTGCTCTGATCGTCTAAGATAGCATATGCCTTTAGAGACTTTTCTGGTTGATCCTTGTGGTATATGTTCACCAAGCATATCTTAGCACAGGACTTACCACAGTGGTCTTCTCCACAAACTTCAGTGCAGGATGAAGAAATGATGGTAGAATTAGGCACTTGGTCTGTATTCTCCCCGCCATGCGTTAACCTGGGAGGAGTGTTGGCAGGTTGTGCAGAGCTGGGCTCAAGAGGATGGAGGGCTTGCACATGTTCTTCAGAGCCACACTCTATGCACTTGATGGACACATTACAGTCCCTTGCAAAATGTTCTGTAGAAGCACAGCACCTGAAACATACCCTAAATGTCTTTAAAAGCTTCTTGTGCTCTTCCAGAGGCTTTTTCCTAAAGCCGATACATTTATTGAGGGGGTGTGGCTTCTTGTGTATGGGACACTCTCTGTTAGGGTTTTCAATCTTCCTACTCTGTTTGTTCATGGCCAGAACTGTGGTAGGAGTGGGAAGGATGTCAGTCTTTTTCACGGACACTGGGCCTCTATGGTTTCTATAGTTGCCCTGAAGACTGGTACTCTTAGGAAAGGGTGAGAAGAGGCTGTACTCACCGTAGGAAAAACTTGGATCGTTCTTGGTCTCTGCAATTTTCCTGATGAATTCACAGAAGAAAGAGAATGGAGGGAAGGAAACCTTGTTCTCTCTTTTGTATGATGACCCTAGTGCAGTCCATTTCTCTTGCAAACCATACGGGAGCTTGGAGACAATTGGGTTTACCCCTCTTGGAGTGTCAAGGTAACTGAGTCCAGGTAGTTTTGGGTCTGTCTTGGCTAGCTGAAGCTCAAGGAGAAGGTCACTCAGTCTCTGGAACTCCTTGTTGTCCTTACCGGATATCTTTGGGAAAGTTTCCAGACGCATGAACAAAGCATTTTCTATAGCTTCTGGACTGCCATAACTTTGCTCTAGTCGCTCCCATGCAGCTGTGAGGCCTGCAGTAGGATTGTCCATGAAAACCGATCTTAATGGCTTAACACGTGCAAAAGATAGAGGACCAAGCCATTTGATCAGCAGATTCAATTCTTGATCAGCTGTAATGCCAATATTACTGATTGTAGTTCTGAAGGCACATTTCCAACTTCTGTAGTTCTCAGGTTGGTCATCAAAACTTGTAAGACCAGTCTTTGTGAGCTCTCTGCGAAGCATGTACCTCACAAACTCTTCTGTCTCAGTTGTCTCCGCCTTTATGTGAGATGCTGTTGGCTGTATGGTGCTGATTGCGTTATCTTTGACATTGTTGTTAAAGGACACAGGGAAATATGGTGCAGCAGATGCATCCAGGTGAGTTGCTTGCTTGAAGTCAGTTGTTCCAATGGTACGTTGATTCAAGGCTGTACCGATGACTGGAGATTGATGACTTGCCTGAAGCTTGCGCTGATGCTCTGTGACGTATGAAGGCAGGCAAGGTAGACAGGTAGGAAATGCAGTGGAGTGATTTTGAGTGCAGGAAGTTGCTGGAACCTCTTTAACTTGAAGCTGTGAAGGAGTCTCTATGTAGTCGGGAGCATTGGAGACAATGGAGTGTGCACTGCAGTGGCTTAGGACATAGTCTTTAGTGCGTTTGGGGGGGTCTTCCATATCTGCTATGTTTAGGTTAATGCTGTCTTTCTCACTTGCACCTTCGTCTGCACTGATAGCTTGCTGTAGGACCCTTAGCTTTGCCATAGCTGCGTCATGTTTACACTGTTCATTTAAGGTTTCCATTGTTGCTCTTTGTCGTGCTGACTGCGCTTCCAACTCTGCCCTTTGAGCTTCCAACTCTGCTCTTTGACGTGCTGACTGTGCTTCCGACTCTGCTCTTTGACGTGCTGACTGCGCTTCCAACTCTGCCCTTTGAGCTTCCAACTCTGCTCTTTTTTCTGCATATGCCACCTGCACTTTGCTGGCTTCCACTTCAGCGCGGGCATTAATAAGTCGCTCACTGAGTGTTGAGTATCTTGAACTATGGGATCTTGACGAGTTTTTAGAACGTCTAGTGGAAACAGATCTGTGAGATGCAGTGCCCTGTAACAGCTTTATTTTTGCTTCTGCCTTTAATCTGGTTTGCTGGATAAAACTGTCTCTTTCAATATTGAGAGCATTGACACGCTTTAATTGCATCATCGCACTTTCTGACTTCATGTTTTGTAAGACATTAGTGAATTTGATGCTGGTAAGCTGATAAAGCTCATATGAGGCAGAAAGTTTTTTAATGGCGCCCTCTAGTGTCAGTAGTTCACGTTCAACAGACACTGTATTGGCTTCAGCAAGGATTTTCTCCCAGACTAATTCCAAGCTATTTGACAATTCAGTCCTTGAAGCTTCATAATTCTCCATTAATTTCCAAGTGGGTTTAACTGAGCGTTTGGGTAACTCAGTTTCTTCAGGAACTTGTGGGGAGGTAGATGTGAGTTCACATGCAGAACCTTGGTCACTCATGATAGCAGACTGACTGTGAAAGCAGGCAGGATCTGTGTGCTGAAATATGACACTGTGCAGATTGTCTCAGGCTATAAGGCTGCCATGTGCTGCTCTGTCCCTTCTGTCTTGCTATGAGGGAAGTAAATCTTGTCTGTTTCAGTACTGACATGCAGAAATCTTGTAATTAGGCTGTGAAACTCCGTTTTTCTACTGTTCTGTCTCAACTACAAAGCGATAAAGTTCATCTCCAGGTTTAAGTAGGCCTTACTCAAGCTGGTTTGATATTCATCCCTTGCATCGATACAGGCAGTTTAACTCAATGAATAAACTCACAGTTAGGACGACAGACGATTAATCCTTTCGAATGTTCCGTTTAATGATGGATATTCATAGGTAGAAAAAACGTTGCAGTTGTAAGCCACATGTAAGATGTTTAGCATGGAAGATATACAGGAGTAATGACCAGAATCAGTAAGAGGAGGAGATATATAAAGAACTACGGTGAGAGAGAGAGTTCAGCTAGAAAGAAGGGGACAGATCTTAAAGACACAGAGCAAGAATAATCACATAGTGTAACACAACACCAGAAGTCTGCCAAGCAAAATAGGTGAGTTGGAAGCTCTGGTGCATGAGGAGAGCTATGATGTAATCTGTATTGCTGAAACTTGGCTTCATTCCTCACATGACTGGGCTATTAATATTCCTGGCTATGCACTCTTTCGGAAAGACAGGGTAAAAAGGAAAGGTGGAGGGGTCTGTTTCTATGTGAGAAGTGATCTCAAAGCGAGTGTGATAGAGGACCTGGTGGATGGAGAGTGGGATGAGTCTGAAGCATTATGGGTGGAACTGCATACAGATGTGCGTAGTTCAAAGCTAATCATTGGAGTTTGTTATAGACCACCCAATGTTAATGAGGAGGTGGAGACTCAGCTCCATGCACAGATAGAAAGGGCTGCAAGGGCTGGGACGGTGATAATAATGGGGGATTTTAACTACCCAGAAATTGACTGGAGTAATGGAACTGCTGGGACAGTTAAAGGGCAAAAAATTATAAACCTATTGCAGGACAATTTTATGGTCCAGTTTATTGAGGCCCCAACTAGGAATGATGCTCTGTTGGACCTGGTAATCTCAAACCATGCAGAGCGTATTACTAATGTTCAGATAAAGGAACACCTGGGTAGCAGTGACCATAACATGATTTCCTTGTTAGTTGTAAGCAGAAATCACATACGGGAAAGATAAAAACATTTAATTTCAAGAGAGCAAATTTTCCAAGGATGAGCGCTGCTCTCCAGGACTTAGACTGGGAGGGAATATTGGCATCAATGGGCACAGAACAGAAATGGGAATTCTTCAAAAAGACTGTTTGTGAACTCACTGCAAAGTATATTCCCATGGGTAATAAGTTTAAAAGGCTAAAAATAAAACCTATGTGGCTCACTGTCAAAGTTAAAAAAGCTATAAACTATAAGAAAAGAGCTTTTAAAAAATATAAAAATGAGGGAACACTAGTGTCATTTAAATGTTACAAAGAATATAACAGGATATGTAAAAAGGAAATCAAGGATGCAAAAATTCAAAATGAACGACAGATTGCAAAAGATAGTAGGACAAACCCCCCAAAAATCTTCAAATATATTAATAGTAAAAAGGTCAAGTCTGAGCATGTAGGCCCTTTACAAAATAATCTAGAGTGGGTGACTGGGGACAAAGAGAAGGCTAATTTATTAAATACTTTCTTCAGTTCTGTGTATACAAAGGAGCATGGGGGAGCTCATGTCCAAAATGGGGGTGGTAGTGACACAGCCCCAAATCCACAATGGCTCAAAAGTGATATGGTCCAGAAATATTTAGATGGAATAAAGGTGGATAAAGCACCTGGACCAGATGGCATACACCCACGGATCCTAAAAGAATTGAGCTCTGTAATTTCAAAGCCATTGTATTTAATTTTTAGGGACTCATCAATGACAGGAATAGTACCACTGGATTGGCGCAGGGCCAATGTGGTGCCTATATTTAAAAAGGGAATTAAGTCTTTACCAAGTAACTATAGACCTGTTAGTTTAACTTCCATAGTTGGGAAGATACTGGAGAGATTAATAAAAGACCACATAGATGAGTTATTGCTGGAAAAAACAATTTAAGCAACAGACAGCATGGATTCATGAAAGACAGGAGTTGTCAGACAAACCTGATTTCTTTTTATGAAGAGGTAAGTAAGACCTTGGACAGAGGGGTGGCTGTGGACGTGGTATACTTGGATTTTGCAAAAGCGTTCGATACAGTTCCCCACACACGGCTCATGTGCAAGGTAAAGTCTACAGGATTGGAAATATCAGTTTGTAAATGGATAGAAAACTGGCTAAAAGACAGAATTAAGAGAGTAGTGGTTAATGATTCTTACTCTGAATGGTCCAAGGTTATCAGTGGTGTACCCCAAGGTTCAGTGCTGGGACCCTTACTTTTTAATATGTTAATAAATGATATTGGGTCTGAGATCAAAAGTAACATTTCTGTCTTTGCCACCAAGCTATGCAGTGGAATAACGTCCTTACAGGATGTCGCCAATTTACCAGCCGACCTCAATGCTCTGTCTAATTGGGCGACTATGTGGCAGGTAAGGTTTAATGTTAATACATGTAAAGTTATGCACTTGGGGGCTAAGAATATGAATGCATCATACATACTAGGGGGAGTAAAACTGGGGGGATCTGTAGTGGAGAAGGATCTGGGGGTTTTGGTAGATCATAAGCTCAATAATGGCATGCAATGCCAAGCTGCGGTTTTCAAAGCGAGCAAAGTCCTTTCTTGTATTAAGAGAGGTATGGTCTCCAGAGAGAGAGATATAATTTTGCCCCTGTTCAAATCATTAGTAAGACCTCATCTGGAATATGCAGTTCAGTTTTGGGCCCCAGTTCTCAAAAAGGATATTGGGGAACTGGAGAAAGTGCAGAGAAGGGCAACCAAACTTATAAGAGGTATGGAGGAGCTCAGCTATGAGGAAAGATTAGAGGAACTGAATTTATTCACTCTTGAGAAGAGGAGATTAAGGGGGGATATGATCATCATGTACAAATATATAAGGGGTCCATATAGTGAACTTGGTGTTGAATTATTCACTTTACGGTCAACACAAAGGACAAGGGGGCACTCTTTGCGTCTAGAGGAAAAGAGATTTCACCTTCAAATACGGAAAGGTTTCTTCACAGTAAGAGCTGTGAAAATGTGGAATAGACTCCCTGCAGAGGTGGTTCTGGCCAGCTCAGTAGATTGCTTTAAGAAGGGCCTGGATTCTTTCTTAAATGTACATAATATAACTGGGTACTGACATTTATAGGTAAAGTTGATCCGGGGAATATCCGATTGCCTCTCGGGGGATCAGGAAGGAATTTTTTCCCCTGCTGTAGCAAATTGGATCATGCTCTGCTGAGGTTTTTTGCCTTCCTCTGGATCAACTATGGGTATAGAATTGGGTATATGGGATTGTACGATATATATATATTTTTTTTTATGGTTGAACTGGATGGACTTGTGTCTTTTTTCAACCTGACTAACTATGTAACTATGTAACATAGGAAACTTCAACATGTCTAAAAAACCTTTGTCTAGGAAAGGGTGGAATAAACCCCCATATTGCAAATGGGAGGGAATCCCCCTCATCTCCCATATACCCTGGCAGTCAGACCACAAATTTTGAGATTGAAATACCATACAACAACGTAACTAAAGCCAAAAACTGAAACTCCTGCAAAAAAATGACTCGACCTCACTAAACGTTGAAACCTGGCCCAAAAGCAGAGCAATTCCACCCAATTCCACAGCGGACACGAAATGGCAGTTGCAACAAACGAAAATCAAGCCACGACAAAATGGCTGACAAAAGCCTGGCCATGACCACATGGTAGATGAAATCTGGACTACAACAAAATGGCTGACCTTAACAAATGAAAAAAACAGTCGCTGATGCCGCCAAAACCAACACGATCTTCGATTTTTTCCCTAGAAAGCCCAAATTTCTCCCCACAAAAACTGACTACACAATTGAGACACCAAATGAGCACTTAACCATAGACAAACACTTTAGGCTACATCAACTAGGGCCCATAGGCCAACCAAACAACACATTCAAAAACGACAAAGTTACATGAAAAACAAAATAACACGGCTCAAACATACACTCTTGTTCCCAAATACTAAACAATACTTGGCTCTGAAAGTTGGAAGGTCAACAGATACACAGGACCGAGACAATGTTGCTTGCATGCTTGATCTTTTCATCGCAAAACAAAAGAACTCCCTCATGCTAGCGTCCAGAGACCTGAGATCACCCACAGGGCGTCTCACTTTCAACAAACAGCTACTATTGTAAGTCATGTCCCAACAATGCATGCCCTTCCCCCCTCAGCCACATGGCCACTTGAATATGTGGCAGCCATTTTCAAAATCAAACCTTTTTCTAAACGACCATTAAAGTTCACTAAACCATTTGTAGGTTAAAAATATTATTACATTTATGGAGACATGTGTTTTGCATAGGTTAAACAATATACACAACTGTCTTGTTGGTCCCATACATAGGTAATAATCACAATTCATACATTTCTATTTCTCATATGCATCACAAACTTATTACACAGCATACAGTTACTTACATAGCCTGCTCAGTCATACACAGCATTCACTTTAGGTATGTATTAAATGGGACCTAAAGAGGATTTAAATATAGGTACTCCCCCAATTAATAGACCTACTTACAATGACAAAAATATTACCTAAAATCCCGCCATTATACAGAAAGCGACAAAAAAACAAAAGGTTCTTTTGCCTAGCAGACCATACCCCATCCAGCGGACAGAGAAATCAAGATCCCGAACACAGAACAGCAAAAATGTTCAAAAAACTTGAAGTATGGTTGTCTTACCATAGGACGGCTTTTGCTGGTCTGGTTCTAGATACTCATTCCCCCATCGAGGTCCGCTGAATAAGAAGGTTCTGTTGGCTCCGAAATCTCTGGCCGGCCATCTGTTGTGGATTATTAAAAGCTTCTCTTTATAAGCAAATAACTCCATGCGCTAATAAGCACAATCATTACTCTTTTGTATAATGCCGGGAAAAGCACGCTTGTATCTCCAAGCAACACAGACAGACAATTAAAAAGAAAGAAGCTGCGCTACAAAGTTCCAATCGTTCAGAAAAAAAGCATGTTAATAGTCCATATTCTGAAAATGAATCCTAGAGGCACCACAGTGACTTCAAATAAAGAGAAGAAGTGACAAAACGCGTTTGAAGGAGGGTACGCAATGACGTCGCCGTGCTGTTTTAGGAGGACGGGCTCTGATTGTTTTCTGCTGGCTGGTGTCCTGCCGAGAATTGCCCCCCAGCGGATACTGCCCGCTCTGTACTGCACAGGTGTGGCGCTTGCCTCCGAAAATAGCCGAACATGTAGAGCTGAGAGTCAGCTCTACATGGCGCCTGAGCACACCAAATTGTGCTTCGGTTCTGACATCCAGGCTCTTTCTTTACCATCCCCGTGGACATGAAGGATGTTAAAAAAAGAGCCAGGAGGCCGAGCGAGCGTAGCGAGCCGTCTGAGCGAAGCGAGGACGTGAGGCCGACTGGCCACTTACAGCTAGGTCCACGCAGGCGCCGTCTAGAGCTGACTCTCAGCTCTACACGTTCTGCTATTTTCTGAAGCTCATTCACGTTCGTACTGTGCAAGCGCCGTGCCTGCGCAGTACAGGTGGGGGCAGAATCCACCGGGGGGACGTTTCTCGGCAGAACACCGGCATCGTTTTTAATATGCGAATTTCAAGTTATTGATGTAAGTGCATTACTTATTTTTTATTAAACATACTAGACTGTATTACGCTATGGTCAGTCTTTTCTTTCTGGGTCACTTGCTGTATTTATGGACACAGACTCTATAGACGTGACAAGGGGGGATCTACAGCCATTCAGCCTGTGTACCGCGGTTCAGATTTGGTCATCATTTGCAAGCTAAAGGCCGTGGCTGGATTATAGCTAAATACCCCTTACGCTTGCAATCTGGTAAGCAGGTTTTATTTACGGTGGTTGGGCACTCTTCTCTTTATTTGAAGTCACTGTGGTGCCATTAGGATTCATTTCCAGAATATGGACTATTAATATGCTTTTTTTCTGAACGATTGGGACTTTGTAGCGCAGGTTCTTTCTTTTTAATTTTCATCTATTGTGTGTATCTTACTTCAAGCTGCTGCTTGTGCAAATTTATTATTTTTGGATACATTTACGATTTAATCTAGCGTGGTTTCTTTTTGCCAAAACACAGACAGTCGCTGGTATCACCTTGAGCTTAGCAGACCATCCTCCCATAGAATGCTCTACTGCTTTTATTCAGAATCAGCCAATCAGACACTTGTATTCTTTCAAAAGAACCAATCACACACATGTACATATTCAAATAGTAAAAAAGGGGGGGAAGGAAGTCGCGCTAATAATAAACAGTGCATCAAAACCTGTATAATGTGGTAAATGAATCTATAGTGCAAACACAAATAAATCTGTATACACAATAAAAAACAAGAGAAAAAAAAAGTGTCCAAATTGCATAAATATTCAGTCCAAATCTCAGATGGAAAAAATATGGAAAAAATAAGTTGCGTGAAGATATGCAGAAGTTAAGAGGTAGTTCCACCGCCACCAAGGTGATAAGAGAAGATCACTCCTTGAGGGATACACCAAATAAAGATGGACACCCTTACCAGAAATGGTGGACCTCCTGTGTTAGCAAGGTCATACGAGCCTGCAGATATAACCCTCTGCGAGGTCTTGGTAGGTCTCGGATGTGGATGTCACACAGCTCCTATCGTCTTCCTCACTCCTCACGTTGGTCCTCCGTGTCACAAAGAAAGGATCCTTCCCTCTGATGGCGTATGGAGCTCACTCCCGGACTCAAGCTTAACGTGTAAGGGAAAAGAAAGGAGTACTCCAGATAGTGTGCTATCCTTAAAACACTTACTTGGTTTATTTCGTAAAAAATTTAAATCACAAAGATCTATAAAATAGCAACAAATTGTTAAAAAAGCCGACAATAAAAAGTTGCGAACACCCGTGCTTCCAGGGTCACGTGGAATGTGGTGACGTCAGTGCGTAACTCCGCCCTGACATGTTTCGTCATACGTGACGTTTTCAAAGGGCACGGGCGAGGCATTGAACGTCCACCACTAAATAGTCTCGAAGGAAGCAACCAAGCCTCGATCTCGTGTGGCGGCCATATTGTTGACACTGGACCAAGCCTCATTCTGGATGGTATGATCGCAAGACGGGATAGGACCGAAGGCCACATCTCCTCCCCCATCAGAGACCAATTCTACAACTGGACGGACCACATCTGTGATAATGAGTTGCGTCCTGTGATTGGTTATTCCGAATGTGGGCAGGACAGGATAATCCACAGTGCTCCCCTCCAATTAGGGCCGATTACAACCCTCATTTAAATAAATCCCGAAGTGTATCAGAATAATAAAATAACATTCCACTTTGATGGTACAAATTTCATTAAGACTACAGAGAAAAACAGACCTCATATTATAATGAGCCTACGATCCGGCAGTTCATTAAATAAACATATGAAGGAGCGAAAAAACTGCAATATAAAAAATATATATTGCCATCTAGTGTTAAGTAAAGTTATAGCATCCAAACTGGATATCGGAATAGTAGATACCAGTGTATGGGCAGAGTATTCGTATATTTTCATACAAAATGGCATAGATAAATATACCTAGAAAAAGGGGATGATACCAGTATACTCGAAGAATCATAATGAAACACAACCCCTGTTTGTACACACTGGCAAATTAGTATGTAATGCAATCCTAAAATTAAATTAAATTACATTTAATTAAATCAGAGCCAACTCTATATAGAGAACAGATAGCTTCATATGGGTGTTTAGGAATTATCTATAAAGGCATTAACCTCAATATCTACATTTATGCCTAATGGTTTAAGGCATTTGACTCTATAAATCCCGCTCATTTCAAGCTTGGAGATGGCTCTCCTCTTCGGGCCACCCCTCCAGTGGGGCTTGAGTTTGTCTATAGCCACAAAAGAGGTGCCTCTGGGGTCCCTGTTATGTACTTCCCGGTAATGTCTTGAAACCGAATGTTTAATATTCCCTATATGCTCATTAAGCCTCACTTGAAAATATCGCTACGACCGGACCAGGCAGGGACAGCTGGATTCCTTCTTCCCCAGGACCCGTGGACAGAGCCGCGAGGCTCCAAAGATGGCGCCGACCGCTAAGGCCCAGAAAGCACCCAAGGCCTCACAGAGCACCGACACCCGACCACAGCGGCCTTCAGGCTCCCCTATACCGTCTCCGAGGTCGGTGAGTGGATCGGCCCCCCTCACCTCCCCTGGCTCTCCCTCATCTCCAGACAGAGGCTCCGGAGCCCCGGACCCTCTGGCTGATGCAGACCGCAGGCGCCATATTTGGTCCCTCCCCACCAGGGATGACCTGGAGCGCTTTGCAGACAGGGTGGAGAAGGCCCTCAAGGAGGACATTGCACAACTTAAAGCTGACACCTCGCTTCTGGGGGGTAGGGTGGAATCCCTGAAGCAAAGATTTGAGGACACTATCCCAGTGATCTCCATGCTGCAAGATAGGTGTACTGTGCAGGATAACCAGATTGAGGCCTTGCTCTGTCAGTTAGATGACATGGAGAACCGCAGTCACAGGGCCAACATCAGAATAAGAGGACTGCCTGAAGCGACGGCTGCTAGAGACATTATTCCTAGCCTGGAGGGCATATTTAGGGAGATACTGGGACTGCCTGCCACTACTCCCATGGAGATAGATCGTGCGCACAGGGCCCTTAAGCCCCTATCCCAAGACGTGAATAACCCACGGGACATCATATGTAAGTTACACAAATACACGATTAAAGACCGCATTATGCAAAAAATGCGTGGCAAGCCCTACTTTGACTTTGATGGCGCGCATTTAACCTTCTATCAAGATATTTCCAGGTGCACTCTCATGCAAAGATGGTCACTTCGCCCCCTCCTGGTGGCCATTCATGAGGCGGGCTTGCAGTACCGCTGGGGCTTTCCCTTCTGCCTCCAAGTCACCAAAGCTGGCAAGACGGTGACCCTCCGCACCAAAGATGACCTGCCAAATTTCCTGACTTCTCTAGGGTTAAACCCTGTGGACTTCCCAGACTGGCGGGGACCGTCCAACCATCCAGATCCTAGGCCACCATCAACTCAACCTTGGCTCCCAGCTAGGCGTAAGAGCCGCAGACGGAACCGCAGACGCTATCCCTCCGGACCTCCCAAAAGACTGATGGCAAAAAAAACGTAGCCCATGCCGGTACACTGGCCCCACTTTTGGAGGATTCCCTCTTACATGCTATGCCTTGGACTCCCCTATGCAGCTGAAGATGGACCCTGTTCGCTCGCACTTACTTTAGCTATTGTCCCAACCTCCTTTTTTCGCCCATCCGCCTGGTGGGGCTGGGTGGGATCTCACATGCACTGAGCCCACACCCCATAGAGAACTGTTAGGGGTGTTCCCCTTGCCACTCCCCCCTCTGCCGCACATAGTTAGATGCGGTGAACGGAGACAGTGACCCCTCACCTTCCCCCCTATGTTGGTTCACGTACCCCACGTAGGCCACCCTCTTTCTGGGTACAGATCCCCATTGGGATCTCGGGTCAGTGGTCGGGTCCTCTCCCCCCTATAGGGGACGAGGTCTCGAGCACGACCCTTAGATGTTTTACATGCTAAGATGGCTTCGGCCAGTTTGTTCTGTTCGTTATGTCTTTGATACCGATCTCACATGTTTTCTCTCCTCTCTCCTTTTTTTGTTGTTTTGTCCTATCTCTTTTTCCCTTCCTACCCTTTCTCTCTCCTTTCCTTCTCCCAGGAGCGTCCCACTGCATTGCCACCCGCACCGCGCACACCACCGACTTTGGCACCTTGACCACTTCCAGACCTCTCCATGGCTGCATTAAAGGTAAGCTCATATAATGTTAGTAGCAAATTATGGTGGGAACTAAAAAGGCTAAAAACACAGGTAGTTTTCCTCCAAGAGACCCACTTCACGCCCCAATCACTTCCTAAGCTGCCCACTCACCTCTTTAATCAGTGGTTCCTCAGTAACTCCCCTGTCTCCAAATCTAGAGGGACAGCCATAGCAATCCACAAGTCCTGCCCCTTCCAGCCCACTGGTAATAAAATCGACCCTCTGGGTAGATATGTCTTCCTGAACGGTAGTATAGCCGGACAAACCTACACGTTCGCAACGATTTATGCCCCTAACACCGCCCAACTTACCTTCATTGACTCGACTTTGGAGCAACTGGCTGACTTCCGAGAAGGCCTCTTGATCCTCGGGGGAGACTTTAACATCAGCCCAGACCCCCTGCTAGACACGTCCCATGCAAAACCCTCACATCCCTATGCGTTTCTCAAGCATTTTCGCAAGTCCCTCCAATCCCACCTCTTGGTGGATAGTTGGAGGGTATTGCACCCCTCAGATCGAGACTTCAGCTATTACTCCAAGGTACACAACGTGTACACGCGAATAGACCACATATATGTAGACCATACCACCCTGTAGCTCTTGCAGTCTGCGTCCATTGGCAACATCACTATCTCTGACCATGCCCCAGTCACGATCGCCTTTGCCTTGCCGTCAGGTACTCACAGGGCTTGGACGTGGAGGTTGAATGAAAATTTGTTAGATGATGTGGTGGTGGTTAGGGGGGTAAATGACACCTTAACCCACTACTTTAAAGAAAATTCCACTGCTGACGTCAGCGAGGGTGTAGTATGGGAGGCTAATAAAGCTGTGGTCAGGGGAGAATTGATTTCCCAGGGCTCCAGACTAAAGAAGGAGCGCCAGGCAGACTTCCAGAGAGTACACACAGCCCTTCAGAAAGCCGAACTCCAACATAAGGCAAGTGGAGACCCAGGGGCACTGCAGACTCTCACTGAACTGCGGGAACTGTTCTTGCGTCTTTTAGACCGCCAAACTCGTAAACAGTTTAGATATATGTCCCATAAATTCTACGAACATGGAAACAAATGTGGTCGTATGCTCGCACGGGCACTCAGGAAAAAACATGCACAGGCCTACATACATAAACTACGCTCCTCTTCCGGGGAATCGACGGTACAGTCCTCTAAAATCGCCGCGGGGTTTCGAGAATACTACGCCAAACTATATAATTTGGAATCCGAGCTCTCACCTAAAACACGAGATACCAGACGAACAGCGGTCCAAGACTACTTGGCGGCGGCCGGTGCCCCCCCCCTCACGGAAGACCAACGCTCTGCTTTGGAGCTACCGATCACCCCAACTGAACTTGGCGCGACGGTGGAGTCCTTGCCCAATGGGAAAAGCCCCGGCCCGGATGGGCTTACTAAGAGATACTACAAGGCCTTTTTTTCCCACCTAGCGGCACCTATGTGCAAGTATTTCAACTCCGTGGCGGGGGGTAGTGCCATCCCCCCGGGGGCTCTATTGGCTCACATTACGGTGATCCCAAAGGAGGGCAAGGACCCCACTGTCCCCCAAAGTTATCGCCCTATCTCACTCCTTAATGTGGACATAAAACTCCTGGCAAAAATTTTGGCTAATAGACTTAAACACCTTATGCCTGGGCTAGTTCATCCCGACCAAACAGGCTTCATTGTAGGCAGGGAGGCTAGGGACAACTCCCTTAGAGCAATTCAACTTATTCACTGGGCCCGTACCCGCCCAGACCCCCAGCCTTATATAATACTATCAACTGACGCCGAAAAAGCTTTCGACCGCGTTGACTGGTCTTATTTGAAAGCGATACTTGAGTCCATAGAACTAGGGCAGCGAATGCTAACATCAATCATGGCTCTGTATTCTGCACCTTGCGCGCAGGTTAAAGTGAACGGGACCCTCTCATCCAGCTTCCCCATCAGGAATGGCACGAGGCAGGGGTGCCCCCTCTCACCCCTTTTATTCGCCCTAGTGCTGGAGCCATTGCTTCGCACTGTGCGAGCCAGTATGGATATCAAAGGTCTAAAGGTAGGCAACACGGAACATAAGCTTTCGGCATACGCCGACGATGTCTTATTCCACCTCTCGGACCCCCTGATCTCATTGCCTAACCTGATGAGGGAACTTCAGCACTTTGGCTCACTCTCAAATTTTAAAATAAACTACACAAAGTCGGAAATTCTACCCATCCACCTGCCACCTCCCTTAACTAAGAGTCTCTGGTCTGCCTTTCCCTTCACCTGGGCTGAATCGTCTCTGCGATACTTGGGAGTACAACTTACGGACCGCTTCAACACCCTGTACACAGCCAACTACCCCCCACTTCTTACCGCGGTTAAAAAGGACCTCTCACAATGGACGCAGACTGCCTTCACATGGTTGGGATGAGTAAACGTTGTAAAAATGAATATATTGCCACGTGTGCTCTTCTACTTACAAATGCTACCGATACCCCTACCTAGGCTCTTCTTTGACCGTTTGTCCAGCATGCTGTCCGAGTTTGTATGGAACGCACGGAAACCCAGAATAGCCCTAAGGGTGCTGAGGCAACAAAAACGGGAGGGTGGCCTGGGGATCCCCGATATTAGATGCTACTATAGGGCCATAGCCCTCCAGAGGATACTCAACTGGCGTTTCCATACCCACTCAAAACTATGGGTTTCCCTAGAGAAATGCCTGGCGGGCAGGAATTTATCCTATGCACCATGGCTACCCCGGGAACATAGGGGGCTATCGGTTACGACCTCCCCACTGACAGCCCAGGTGCTTTCAGTCTGGGACCGGACCAATTCGCTTTTGAAAATCGCTCCCCCAATGTCCCCGCTGGCCCCACTGGGTGGGTTCCTGTGGTTCCCCCCAGGTGAACAGATGGCCTTTTTTGGGCCTTGGGTGGATGATGGAAACGCCAGCTGTGGCAAGCTCATGAAAGATGGTAAGCTCCTGAGCTTTAACACCCTACAGGCCAGACACCGGGGATCCCGAATGAACTTTTGGAGGTATAGACAATTACACCACTTCTTTGTGAAACATGGCCACTCAATTAGAGACCCTTCCTCCCTCACCCCATTCGAGCACCTCTTTGTTAATGAGGAACCTATCCCCCACATGGTGTCGGAACTGTACCGACTTCTTGGCTCTGCCGCCCATCAACCCAAACCTTCATATATTCGAGGGTGGGAAAGAGACCTTGGGCAGGAATTCACTGATTCGCAGCTGACTCACCTGTACTACCTTACTCACTCGTCCTCTATAGATTCAAGAGCTCAAGAAACAAACTATAAGATATTGTCCCGCTGGTACAGGGTACCAGCAGATATGGCACGCATATATCCTTCTGGATCGGAGCTCTGCTGGCGTGGCTGCGGGCACAGAGGTACGCTTGTCCACATATGGTGGGAATGTCCCCTGGTCAGACCCTTTTGGGAAGACATCAAAGACCAAATAAAGAGCATAACGGGGATTGATGTCCCCCTCTCTCCGACGCACTTCCTCCTGCATGTCCCCCCAATCCCGCTCAGTCAATATAGGAAAAGCGTGCTGCCCCATTTATTAAATGTGGCTAAACGCCTGATCCCAACTTATTGGAAGCAAACCAGGGTTCCTACCCGGGAGGAGTGGGTCAGCGGGGTGAGTGTAGTCCGAGAGGCTGAGGACTGGCTAGCGACCTGTCGGGGTTCCCGAGACCCGTTTATCGGTATCTGGACACCCTGGAATGACTACGTCACAGATCCTAGATACGTGCCGTCTAGCCTGGATATAGCTTTATTGGAACTGGCAGAACCTTCTCTTAAGAATCGCAGGCTGTCGAGAGCTTAGAGGACTGGGAGCTCCCCTCTGACATACCGTGACTAATGGAGTTCACCTGGACTGATCGCTACACTTGATGGTGTGCTCGGTGTGGCCTTAAATGGGGCCTCCTACAGAAATGCAGGTACGCTCGGATCACCCCTTCCTCCCCTCCCTTTTTCTTTTTCTTTCGTTCCTTATATATGTTTTTGCAATTATATGCATTGTTGCCAGTTCAACGATTAACTGTTATGCTGGCGGTTGTTGTAATTACCAAGAGCCTCTGCGCTCACGGGATGGGCCCCCCTTTACAGGGGGCACTGGGTGTCCCGCCTGAGTGTACACTGTAGCTTTTTGGTGCCCCCCGCTGCGTGCGGGGAGTGGGGAGAGGTTAGATGGAGGCTATTAGGCCCCCCTCCCCCCGCCCCGGCCGTAGGTCGGGGGACCATGCCTTAACTATAGTTATATGGACAGACCCCCTGGCTCGTTGCCAGTGGTAGGGCTGTAGTATGCGAGGCCCCTATATTCTATGTACCCTCCACACCTACCACAGTTGTGCACAACACTGTTCCTATGGTGACATCCCTACTCTACTAACTAGTGCGGCCCATAGGCCGCCCCACATAATGCCTACGAGACATTGCTATTATTGATGTACTTTATTTCTTTGTTGTTGTATATTTCCCTTTTACAAAAATAAAGATTATACAAAAAAAAAAAAAGGTAGACCACATGGGTTGTAGAACAGGTAACAAAAGGCTTGATATTAGACGTACTGTTAGAGACTAAACTAGTTGTTTTTCGTTCTCTGATCTGATTGATGCTACAGACAGCACATTTATTACATCTGTGATAACCTACTAAGTTCTGAAAGAACATGTGTTTAATGGTTGGGGGATCACAAATGCTGGGAGCCAGTAAATCCTTGAGTGAGGGGACCCCCCTAAAGACAACCTGGGGCTGTTCAGGGAGAATAGGGCCCAATACTGTGTCATCCTTGATAAGATGCCAATGTTTGCGTATCAGTTTCTTAAAACGTAATAAAAGGCCACGCAAACTTAGTCTGATCGTTCGCTGTTCGCTGCCTGTTCCTTAGTAACTGACTTCTATCCAATTGTTCAACCTCTAGGACTTTTTGTTCCAAATCTGTGGCTGAATACCCTTTATCAATAAATCTATTGGTCAGCACTTTAGCCTGTTCTTTAAAGTCCTCTAATTTGCTGCAATTACGCCGTAAGTGTACGTACTGACATTTGGGTACCGAATCGAGCCAAGCTTGGTGATGGCAACTATCTCGAGGAATAAAGGCATTCCTATCGGTGGACTTAAAATAAGTCGAGGTATGGAACTGGCCCTCCTCAATCCTTATCTGCAGGTCTAAAAAGTTGATGGTGTTTTGGTCAGCCTCATACTTGAATTGTATGCCTCTATCATTATCATTCAAGGATCCCATAAAGGCATCCAAAGACTCCCTGGGCCCCCTCCATAGGAGGAGGACGTTGTCTATGTACCTAGCCCACAAGACCAATTCGGGTCTGCGGTTGGCATAGACGACGTCCTCCTCCCATTTGCGTATAAAGAGGTTGGCTAAACTAGAGGCAAATTTAGCCCCCATCGTCACACCCCTATTCTGTAGGAAAAATTTACCACTGAACCAAAAGAATTTATGTGTTGTTGCGAACTCCAAAAGGTCCATAATGAACATCCGTTGTAAAGATGAGAGGCTTGAGTCTCTATCTAGAAAGTATTTAACTGAAGAGATTCCCCAATGGTGGGGTATAATAGTATATAAAGACGTCACGTCTGCAGTGACTAGCCACAAACCGTCTTGATATGGGAAACTATTCAGCAAATTAATCACGTGTTTACTATCCTTGATATAAGCCGGTAAGGCCTTAACCAAGGGTTGAAGGTATGCGTTAATATATTTCCATGCCCTAGATGAAATAGAATCGATCCCGCTAATTATGGGCCGACCGGGAGAATGAACCGGATTCTTATGTATCTTGGGCAGGTAATATATGACTGGTATCCGTGAGGATGTTGGTACAAGAAAAGCCTTTTCTCTCTTATTAAGTACACCTGAAGTGAAACCCTGCTCAACAATATTTTCTAAAACCCTTCTATCAGCTGGAAGGGGGACATAGGTCTCCCTGTCTCCCACCAGGTGCTCCAATTCCTTAAGGTAGTCTGACTTATTCAGAATCACTATTCCGCCCCCTTTATCGGTGGAGCGGATAAGCCCTTTTTCATGGTTCGGCAGAGCGGCAATTTTAAAAATGAACGTCCTCCCCAGATTGCTCTATCTGATGCAAGCTGTCCCAATAAAGTTACCTCCGTCATTCTTCACATCCTTCAAACGGACGTGCAGACACCTCCTATGGTCATCTCGTCCTCCCAGGCTAAGCTGGGAAAAACTCATCCTACCCAAACGTAGGGGAGGGTTGGGATTGCCGGATCTACGCACGTACTACAGGGCATGCCAGCTCACAAGAATTGTGGATTGGCATACCCATGAGAACACCAAGGCATGGATCCATTTAGAAAATGCTTTCGCTAACATACCGATCTCCCACCTCCCTTGGATCAACCCGAGATCGGTCCCTACTGAATGCACAGCCCACCCCCTTATAGGCCCCACATTGCATAATTTTAGAGCTACGGGTCATATTCTCAACATGACCCCTTACCCGGGCCCCATGACACCACTTGAAAATAACCCAGAATTCACTCCTGGTATATACGCCAATACCCAATCCGAGCAGGCCGCCCCCCATCCGACGAGGGCCTCACAATTTTTTAAGGGTGGCGTACTCCTCTCTCAACCTGCCATGGCCTCTAAATTTTCCCATCTATCCATCCCCTTTTTCAAATTCCTCCAAATCAGACACTTCCTACATAGCGTTCAACCACTATCTCAATGGTCAAGGGACCATACGCCCTTTGAGGATCTCTGCAGTAGGTCAGAACCTCAGACCCACTTGATCTCAACAATCACTGCTCTCTTGCTCGACAATCCCCCTTCCCACGACAGAATTCATAGCAGGTGGGAAAATGACTTAGCCATGGAATTATCTGCTGAAGACTGGGCACGCGTACATGAGCACACACATAAGGGGTCCATAAATGTCTCGACACAAGAGAACAGGTACAAACTATACTCTAGGTGGTACCGTACGCCCGACAAAATTCATAAATTCTGTCCGAGGGTGTCTCAGGACTGCTGGAGATGTAATTCCGCTTTAGGATCTCTTATCCACATTTGGTGGGAGTGTCCTTTAATCCAGGAATTCTGGAGAGAAGTACATGTCCTGATTACTCAAATTACTACCTATTCACCAGACTTTAGTCCAGCCCAGTACCTACTCCACCACACGACCCTCCCAAGGGCAGTCTACAGGAAATCCCTCACCCTACATCTTATCAACGCTGCTACCCAATGCATCCCGGTCCACTGGAGGAGTACCACCCCACCCAGCATTTCTGAATGGTACACCCGGGTAGACAGAATAGCAGACATGGAGAGGCTTATTCACCAAGCTAATGATAGCTTGACCAAGTTTGGGACTACGTGGGCATGCTGGCTCCACTATAGAGACTCCACGCGGTCAGGGAACCCCTCTACCGTACCTGCAATTAGTACAGGGGAACGCAAGAATAATCCGGCCATGGAAACATGAGACCTCCGTCTCCCCACCCCCCCCCCATCTTCCCCTTCCCTTCATCTCAGAAATATATAGATTACCTACCCTCACAATGTGGGAATATACGTACGCCGTTTTGTACTTATATTCACCCATAAACGATGTGTCATGCTATGTATTCAGTCTGATAGCACCCCTCAAGCCTACAGGGAACGGTTTCCGTTTAGATGGAGCAGTTACGATCAGACTCTTTGTGACCTATTAGGTATCCCCGCCCGCTCACAGCAAGCACCCTATCTGGGGTGAGCGGGTGGGAATAAACCCACTGGAGATGGACCATCCAACCACTTTGCCATGCCTTGGTCGTCCTTCCTAAAAAAGGACCGGAAACCCCCTAAACCCTCAAGAATGGAGCACACATGGTTAGTAATACAACTGGAGGGTATCGGAAACCACCACCCTCCACATGTTAAGACAAGGTTATGAAAACATTTGTTTAAGCTATTTTGCTCAATGGCACTGAGGTATTTTATGTGTGTATACAGTACTTTTAATTTCTGCACGAAATTATACTTGGAAATCTCATGGAATTTTCTGTAACTGTTACTTCACGTGTATATGTTAATCTTTAATAAAAATTATTCAAAAAAAAAATAAAAAAAATATTCAATGGGCTCAACATGCCTCTCAGCAATTTCCTTGGGATGTCTACTTTCCAAAATGGGGTCATTTGGGGGGGGGGTTTGTACTGCCCTGCCATTTTAGCACCTCAAGAAATGAGATAGGCAGTCATAAATTAAAAGCTGTGTAAATTCCAGAAAATGTACCCTAGTTTGTAGACGCTATAACTTTTGCGCAAACCAATATATATACGTTATTGACATTTTTTTTACTAAAGACATGTGGCTGAATACATTTTGGCCTAAATGTATGACTAAAATTGAGTTTATTCAATTGTTCTTATAACAAAAAGTAGAAAATATAATTTTTTTTCAAAATTTTCAGTCTTTTTCCGTTTATATCACAAAAAATAAAAATCGCAGAGGCAATCAAATACCATTAAAAGAAAGCTCTATTTGTGGGAAGAAAAGGACGCAAATTTCATTTGGGTAGAACATTGCATGTCCGCACAATTTCCAGTTAAAGCAGCGCAGTGCCAAATTCTGAAAACACCTCTGGTCCTTTAGCTACAAAATGGTCCGGGGCTTAAGTGGTTAAGGATAACACACTATCTGGAGTACTCCTTTCTTTTCCCTTACACATTGAGCTCGAGTCCGAGAGTGAGCTCCATACTCCATCAGAGGGAAGGATCCTTTCTTTGGAACACAGAGGACCGACGTGAGGAGTGAGGAAGACGGTAGAAGCTGTGTGACAACCACATCCGAGACCTAGCAAGACCCCGCAGAGGGTTATATCTGCAGGCTCGTATGACCTTGCTAACACAGGAGGTCCACCATTTCTGGTAAGGGTGTCCATCTTTATTTGGTGTATCCCTCAAGGAGTGATCTTCTCTTATCACCTTGGTGGCGGTGGAACTACCTCTCAACTTCTGAATATCTTCATGCAACTTATTTTTCCATCTGAGATTTCGACTGAATATTTATGCTTTTTGGACACTTTTTTTTCTCTTGATTTTTATTGTGTATACAGATTTATTTGTGTTTGCACACGCAATTGATATGATCACTCATTCATTGCACTATAGATTCATTTACCACATTATACAGGTTTGATGCACTGTTTATTATTAGCGCGACTTCCTTCACCCCCTTTTTTATATTTTGTTCACATGAGTACCGCATGCCTTTAGGTGTCGCAGCTTTTTCTCATAGAAAATCATTCACTTTATTCACTTTTAGCGTGGTATAGGCCCCATTATACTACATATATTCAAATAGAATTCCAGTAGTGATGTGTGCAGATGGTCGTGTGCACAGCCATGCAGCCAGTCCCCTGTGAGACACAATTTGAACACTAACTACACGGCTCCAAACATGATCATGTTCACACCATCCTACCGCTACCAATGGCGCGAGCTGTACTCTATCATGGCTCAGTGGGCCATATTTTTTGTTTGGTTATGCTATGGTTCCCATGTACACAGATCTGCTTACTAGGAGCGTTAATGCAGTCGCCAAAGGGGGCCAGTCTCTTTGTGAGGCATGAACGAACATCCTCAAAAGAGCAAACAGATCTGCTGTGTCCACGGGAAGGTTTCTGCAGCAAATGGTCTTCCACCAACGTCTGTATGTGCGAACACGCTCGCATGAGTGTATTACAGCAAAACTGACACTGACAACATACATTAATAACAGTTGGGGATACTTGATGTAAAGGGTTACTCTGATGGAAAAACCTGATGTAAGGAGGACTCTGATGGGGATGTCTGATGTAATGAGGACTCTGTTGGGGACACCTGATGTAAGGGGACTCTGATGGGGATACTTGATGTGAAGGTAAATCTGGTGGGGACACCTGATGTTAGAAGGACTCTGATGGAGACACCTGATATAAGGGGACTTGGATGGAGACACCTGATGTGAGGAGGGCTTGATGTAAAGTGTTACTCTGATGGGGACACCTGATGTAAGGAGGACTCTGATGGGGATATCTGATGTGATGAGGACTCTGATGGGGATATCTGATGTGATGAGGACTCTGATGGGGATATCTGATGTGATGAGGACTCTGATAGAGACACCTGATATAAGGGGACTCTGATAGAGACTCCTGATATAAGAGGAATCTGGGGTGGGGTGTGCTGAGTGATGGGAATCTGGAAGGAGGGTGCTGAGTGATGGGAATCTGGGGTGGGGGGTGATGAGTGATGGGAATCTGGGGTGGGGTGTGCTCAGTGATGGGAATCTGGGGTGGGGGGTGCTGAGTGATGGGAATCTGGGGTGGAGGGTGCTGAGTGATGGGAATCTGGGGTGGGGGATGCTGAGTGATGGGAATCTGGGGTGGGGAGTGCTGAGTGATGGGAATCTGGGGTGGAGGGTGCTGAGTGATGGGAATCTGGGGTGGGGGAGGCTGAGTGATGGGAATCTGGTGTGGGGGATGCTGAGTGATGAGAATCTGGGGTGGGGGGTGCTGAGTGATGGGAATCTGGAAGGAGGGTGCTGAGTGATGGGAATCTGGGGTGGGGTGTGCTTAGTGATGGGAATCTGCGGTGAAGGGTGCTGAGTGATGGGAATCTGGAAGGAGGGTGCTGAGTGATGGGAATCTGGGGTGGGGGGTGCTGAGTGATGGGAATCTGGGGTGGGGGGTGCTAAGTGATGGGAATCTGGGGTGGGGGGTGCTGAGTGATGGGAATCTGGTGTGGGGGATGCTGAGTGATGGGAATCTGGGGTGGGGGATGCTGAGTGATGGGAATCTGGGGTGGAGGGTGCTCAGTGATGGGAATCTGGTGTGGGGGATGCTGAGTGATGGGAATCTGGGGTGGAGGGTGCTGAGTGATGAGAATCTGGGGTGGGGGGTGCTGAGTGATGGGAATCTGGAAGGAGGGTGCTGAGTGATGGGAATCTGGGGTGGGGTGTGCTCAGTGATGGGAATCTGGGGTGAAGGGTGCTGAGTGATGGGAATCTGGAAGGAGGGTGCTGAGTGATGGGAATCTGGGGTGGGGGGTGCTGAGTGATGGGAATCTGGGGTGGGGTGTGCTGAGCGATGGGAATCTGGTGTGGGGGATGCTGAGTGATGGGAATCTGGGGTGGGGGATGCTGAGTGATGGGAATCTGGGGTGGAGGGTGCTCAGTGATGGGAACCTGGGGTGGAGGGTGCTGAGTGATGGGAATCTGGGTGGAGGGTGCTGAGTGATGGGAATCTGGGGTGGAGGGTGCTGCGTGATGGGAATCTGGGGTGGAGGGTGCTGAGTGATGGGAATCTGGGGTGGAGGGTGCTGAGTGATGGGAATCTGGGGTGGAGGGTGCTGGGTGATGGGAATCTGGGAAGGAGGATGCTGAGTGATGGGAATCTGCAGTGGGGGATGCTGAGTGATGGGAATCTGGGGTGGGGGGTGATGGGAATCTGAGGTGGAGGGTGCTGAGTGATGGGAATCTGGGGTGGGGGGTGCTGAGTGATGGGAATCTGGGGTGGAGGGTGCTGAGTGATGGGAATCTGGGGTGGGGGATGCTAAATGATGGGAATCTGGGGGGGGGAGGGTGCTCAGTGATGGGAATCTGGGGTGGAGGGTGCTGAGTGATGGGAATCTGGGGTGGAGGGTGCTGAGTGATGGGAATCTGGGGTGGAGGGTGTTGAGTGATGAGAATCTGGGGTGGAGGGTGCTGGGTGATGGGAATCTGGGGTGGAGGGTGCTGAGTGATGGGAATCTGGGGTGGGGGATGCTGAGTGATGGGAATCTGGGGTGGGGAGTGCTGAGTCATGGGAATCTGGGGTGGAGGGTGCTGACTGATGGGAATCTGGGGTGGGGGATGCTGAGTGATGGGAATCTGGTGTGGGGGATGCTGAGTGATGGGAATCTGGGGTGGAGGGTGCTGAGTGATGAGAATCTGGGGTGGGGGGTGCTGAGTGATGGGAATCTGGAAGGAGGGTGCTGAGTGATGGGAATCTGGGGTGGGGTGTGCTCAGTGATGGGAATCTGGGGTGAAGGGTGCTGAGTGATGGGAATCTGGAAGGAGGGTGCTGAGTGATGGGAATCTGGGGTGGGGGGTGCTGAGTGATGGGAATCTGGGGTGGGGTGTGCTGAGTGATGGGAATCTGGTGTGGGGGATGCTGAGTGATGAGAATCTGGGGTGGGGGATGCTGAGTGATGGGAATCTGGGGTGGAGGGTGCTCAGTGATGGGAATCTGGTGTGGGGGATGCTAAGTGATGGGAATCTGGGGTGGAGGGTGCTGAGTGATGAGAATCTGGGGTGGGGGGTGCTGAGTGATGGGAATCTGGAAGGAGGGTGCTGAGTGATGGGAAACTGGGGTGGGGTGTGCTCAGTGATGGGAATCTGGGGTGAAGGGTGCTGAGTGATGGGAATCTGGAAGGAGGGTGCTGAGTGATGGGAATCTGGGGTGGGGGGTGCTGAGTGATGGGAATCTGGGGTGGGGTGTGCTGAGCAATGGGAATCTGGTGTGGGGGATGCTGAGTGATGGGAATCTGGGGTGGGGGATGCTGAGTGATGGGAATCTGGGGTGGAGGGTGCTCAGTAAAGGGAATCTGGGGTGGAGGGTGCTGAGTGATGGGAATCTGGGTGGAGGGTGCTGAGTGATGGGAATCTGGGGTGGAGGGTGCTGAGTGATAGGAATCTGGGGTGGAGGGTGCTGAGTGATGGGAATCTGGGGTGGAGGGTGTTGAGTGATGAGAATCTGGGGTGGAGGGTGCTGGGTGATGGGAATCTGGGAAGGAGGATGCTGAGTGATGGGAATCTGCAGTGGGGGATGCTGAGTGATGGGAATCTGGGGTGGAGGGTGCTGAGTGATGGGAATCTGGGGTGGGGGGTGCTGAGTGATGGGAATCTGGGGTGGAGGGTGCTGAGTGATGGGAATCTGGGGTGGGGGATGCTGAGTGATGGGAATCTGGGGGGGAGGGTGCTCAGTGATGGAATCTGGGGTGGAGGGTCCTGAGTGATGGGAATCTGGGGTGGAGGGTGTTGAGTGATGAGAATCTGGGGTGGAGGGTGCTGGGTGATGGGAATCTGGGGTGGAGGGTGCTGAGTGATGGGAATCTGGGGTGGGGGATGCTGAGTGATGGGAATCTGGGGTGGGGGGTGATGGGAATCTGAGGTGGAGGGTGCTGAGTGATGGGAATCTGGGGTGGAGGGTGCTGAGTGAGGGGAATCTGGGGTGGGGGGTGCTGAGTGATGGGAATCTGGGGTGGGGGATGCTGAGTGATGGGAATCTGGGGTGGGGGGTGATGGGAATCTGGGGTGGGGGGTGCTGAGTGAGGGGAATCTGGGGTGGGGGGGTGCTGAGTGATGGGAATCTGGG
Organism: Rana muscosa; assembly: GCA_029206835.1. Lineage (NCBI taxonomy): Eukaryota > Metazoa > Chordata > Amphibia > Anura > Ranidae > Rana > Rana muscosa. Next base: position 576,423,413 of record CM055118.1, read on the forward strand.
GTGGGGGATGCTGAGTGATGGGAATCTGGGGTGGGGGGTGATGGGAATCTGAGGTGGAGGGTGCTGAGTGATGGGAATCTGGGGTGGGGGGTGCTGAGTGATGGGAATCTAGGGTGGGGGGTGATGGGAATCTGGGGTGGGGGGTGCTGAGTGATGGGAATCTAGGGTGGGGGGTGATGGGAATCTGAGGTGGAGGGTGCTGAGTGATGGGAATCTGGGGTGGGGGGTGCTGAGTGATGGGAATATGAGGTGGAGGGTGCTGAGTGATGGGAATCTGGGGTGAGGGGTGCTGAGTAATGGGAATCTGGGGTGGAGGGTGCTGGGTGATGGGAATCTGGGGTGGGGGGTGCTGAGTGATGGGAATCTGGGGTGGGGACTGCTGAGTGATGGGAATCTGAGGTGGAGGGTGCTGAGTGATGGGAATCTGGGGTGGGGGGTGCTGAGTGATGGGAATCTGGGGTGGGGGGTGCTGAGTGATGGGAATCTGGGGTGGGGGGTGCTGAGTGATGGGAATCTGGGGTGGGGTGTGCTGAGTGATGGGAATCTGGTGTGGGGGATGCTGAGTACTGAGAATCTGGGGTGGGGGATGCTGAGTGATGGGAATCTGGGGTGGAGGGTGCTCAGTGATGGGAATCTGGTGTGGGGGATGCTGAGTGATGGGAATCTGGGGTGGAGGGTGCTGAGTGATGAGAATCTGGGGTGGGGGGTGCTGAGTGATGGGAATCTGGAAGGAGGGTGCTGAGTGATGGGAATCTGGGGTGGGGTGTGCTCAGTGATGGGAATCTGGGGTGAAGGGTGCTGAGTGATGGGAATCTGGAAGGAGGGTGCTGAGTGATGGGAATCTGGGGTGGGGGGTGCTGAGTGATGGGAATCTGGGGTGGGGTGTGCTGAGCAATGGGAATCTGGTGTGGGGGATGCTGAGTGATGGGAATCTGGGGTGGGGGATGCTGAGTGATGGGAATCTGGGGTGGAGGGTGCTCAGTGATGGGAATCTGGGGTGGAGGGTACTGAGTGATGGGAATCTGGGTGGAGGGTGCTGAGTGATGGGAATCTGGGGTGGAGGGTGCTGAGTGATGGGAATCTGGGGTGGAGGGTGCTGAGTGATGGGAATCTGGGGTGGAGGGTGTTGAGTGATGAGAATCTGGGGTGGAGGGTGCTGGGTGATGGGAATCTGGGAAGGAGGATGCTGAGTGATGGGAATCTGCAGTGGGGGATGCTGAGTGATGGGAATCTGGGGTGGAGGGTGCTGAGTGATGGGAATCTGGGGTGGGGGTTGCTGAGTGATGGGAATCTGGGGTGGAGGGTGCTGAGTGATGGGAATCTGCAGTGGGGGATGCTGAGTGATGGGAATCTGGGGTGGAGGGTGCTGAGTGATGGGAATCTGGGGTGGGGGGTGCTGAGTGATGGGAATCTGGGGTGGAGGGTGCTGAGTGATGGGAATCTGGGGTGGGGGATGCTGAGTGATGGGAATCTGGGGGGGGGGAGGGTGCTCAGTGATGGAATCTGGGGTGGAGCGTGCTGAGTGATGGGAATCTGGGGTGGAGGGTGCTGAGTGATGGGAATCTGGGGTGGAGGGTGTTGAGTGATGAGAATCTGGGGTGGAGGGTGCTGAGTGATGGGAATCTGGGGTGGGGGGTGCTGAGTGATGGGAATCTGGGGTGGGGTGTGCTGAGTGATGGGAATCTGGTGTGGGGGATGCTGAGTGATGAGAATCTGGGGTGGGGGATGCTGAGTGATGGGAATCTGGGGTGGAGGGTGCTCAGTGATGGGAATCTGGTGTGGGGGATGCTAAGTGATGGGAATCTGGGGTGGAGGATGCTGAGTGATGAGAATCTAGGGTGGGGGGTGCTGAGTGATGGGAATCTGGAAGGAGGGTGCTGAGTGATGGGAATCTGGGGTGGGGTGTGCTCAGTGATGGGAATCTGGGGTGAAGGGTACTGAGTGATGGGAATCTGGAAGGAGGGTGCTGAGTGATGGGAATCTGGGGTGGGGGGTGCTGAGTGATGGGAATCTGGGGTGGGGTGTGCTGAGCAATGGGAATCTGGTGTGGGGGATGCTGAGTGATGGGAATCTAGGGTGGGGGATGCTGAGTGATGGGAATCTGGGGTGGAGGGTGCTCAGTAAAGGGAATCTGGTGTGGGGGATGCTGAGTGATGGGAATCTGGGTGGAGGGTGCTGAGTGATGGGAATCTGGGGTGGAGGGTGCTGAGTGATAGGAATCTGGGGTGGAGGGTGCTGAGTGATGGGAATCTGGGGTGGAGGGTGTTGAGTGATGAGAATCTGGGGTGGAGGGTGCTGGGTGATGGGAATCTGGGAAGGAGGATGCTGAGTGATGGGAATCTGCAGTGGGGGATGCTGAGTGATGGGAATCTGGGGTGGAGGGTGCTGAGTGATGGGAATCTGGGGTGGGGGGTGCTGAGTGATGGGAATCTGGGGTGGAGGGTGCTGAGTGATGGGAATCTGGGGTGGGGGATGTTGAGTGATGGGAATCTGGGGGGGAGGGTGCTCAGTGATGGAATCTGGGGTGGAGGGTGCTGAGTGATGGGAATCTGGGGTGGAGGGTGCTGAGTGATGGGAATCTGGGGTGGAGGGTGTTGAGTGATGAGAATCTGGGGTGGAGGGTGCTGGATGATGGGAATCTGGGGTGGAGGGTGCTGAGTGATGGGAATCTGGGTTGGGGGATGCTGAGTGATGGGAATCTGGGGTGGGGGGTGATGGGAATCGGAGGTGGAGGGTGCTGAGTGATGGGAATCTGGGGTGGAGGGTGCTGAGTGATGGGAATCTGGGGTGGGGGGTGCTGAGTGATGGGAATCTGGGGTGGGGGATGCTGAGTGATGGGAATCTGGGGTGGGGGGTGATGGGAATCTGGGGTGGGGGGTGCTGAGTGAGGGGAATCTGGGGTGGGGGGGTGCTGAGTGATGGGAATCTGGGGTGGGGGATGCTGAGTGATGGGAATCTGGGGTGGGGGGTGATGGGAATCTGAGGTGGAGGGTGCTGAGTGATGGGAATCTCGGGTGGGGGGTGCTGAGTGATGGGAATCTGGGGTGGGGGTGATGGGAATCTGGGGTGGGGGGTGCTGAGTGATGGGAATCTAGGGTGGGGGGTGATGGGAATCTGAGGTGGAGGGTAGACTTGTGCACAACGGAAAAATTTGTTCCGTTTCGGTTCGTTTCTTTCCGGTCCTGTTGATTCGTAATCATTCGTAATTTTGCTAGACGGGATTTTTCGTGTTCGGACTCATTCGTATTTTTGCAAGCGACATTTTTCGTTGAATTTTTTGTTGCTTTATAATTCGTACTTTCGGTAGAGTACGTTGTTTTTCGTTGATTCTGGACACAACTCCTACTTTCGTAACTTTTTTTGGGTTCGTACTTTCGGTAGAGTACGTTGTTTTTCGTTGATTCTGGACACAACTCCTACTTTCGTAACTTTTTTTGGGTTCGTTGATTCGTAATTTTCCGTGTCTCTCTCACAACGACGCTGCCTATTATGCCTAATGTGCTTCGAATGGATTTGTACTTTTCTAAATACATTGCGGTTATTTGTAACGATTCGAAATCTCGTATTTTACTTTCGTTTTTTACATGCGGCTATAGGCTCCGCCCCTGTACACCATTTTGAGAGGGTTCAGCACGGTGAGGGAGAAGCAGAGAGCAGAGCAGAGTGAGTGTTATTGTGCTTCGAATGGATTCGAAATCTCGTATTTTACTTTCGTTTTTTACATGCGGCTATAACCTCCGCCCCTGTACACCATTTTGAGAGGGAGTTCAGCACGGTGTGGGAGAAGCAGAGAGCAGAGCAGAGTGAGTGTTATTGTGCTTCGTATGGATTCGTACATTCGTAACTTTTTCATAACGAATTATGCCGAAGACATTCGGGCATTCGCTATTTGCGGTATAATTTATTTCGGATTC